>OZ035997.1:83845551-83935554 GCA_964035015.1 Corallium rubrum
TATACACGAATCTCTACATACACTACAAACTGGCGACGAGTCTTCAGACCCATGGCACAGCAATTTGGTCCGCATTTGGGCATTCTAGAACCATTTGACGGCGTAGACTTTACGGATTACAGCGAAAGACTGAATTCATACTTCATTGCAAACAACATTGGCCAAGTGGCGGAGGACGCAGATAACGCTACAAAACAAGCTGCAGACAAGAAAAAAGTTGCAGTTACGATCTCTGTGATTGGTAAAAAGACGTACAGTACCCTCAAGGACCTTTGTCTTCCAGATTTACCGGCGAGCAAGACTTACGAAGAGCTGACAGCAATCCTCAAATTTTCTACAAACCCAAAGTACTTGAAGTTGCAGAGACTTACCGTTTTCACCATACAGTAAAGCGAAAATGAAAGCGTTACAGAGTATGCAAACAAGCTGAAACGCTTGGCTGTTAACTGTAATTTTGAACCGTACCTGACAAGAGCTTTGAGAGACCAGTTTGTTGGAGGTGTACGAAGTCAATCTACCAGAAAGAAACTCCTCTCCGAGGACAGGACATTCGACCAAGCGCTTAAAGTGGCTCGATCGGATGAGTTGGTAGAGAAGGAGTCCAGGCAGTTTCTACTTAACGAGGAATCAGCAAACACCCAATCAGTACATGGTGTAAACCAACAACAAACACCTCCATGGGACAACAAGAAACAGTCTACTAACAAAGGCAATACAGAAGGGAAATTATGCTTCAGGTGTGCATCTACACAGCATATGGCCAACAAATGTATCCATATCAGCTCCACTTGCAATTACTGTAAAAAGACTGGACATTTGGCAAAGGTCTGTTTTACAAAGAAGAAGAGAGAAAGCAGTAACCGCATTACAACTTCAAATGATACAGACAGTTCTTCTGACAATGAAACACTTACCAGCACACCAACACTCTTCATGAGGAGTGTGGATTCTGCAGAAAATTCTTCCAATTCTTCTCCATTGTACAAGTTGGGAGTAGCCATCGACGGACAGGAAGTTTCAATGGAAATTGACACTGGGAGTTCAGTAACTTTACTAAGTTCAAGAGACTTTTCTGAAATAGGAGGCAAGACGGATACCTTGAAACCAGCTACAGTTGTACTCAAGAGCTATACAGGAAATGTTATCAAGTGTCTCGGAGAAAAAGAGATGAGTGTCCAAGTGGGAGATCAGGTTAGTGACCTCAAAATTCGTGTTGTTGAGGGGCCATCATTGCTAGGACGAGACATGATGACTAAGTTTACACTACCATGGCAAATTATCTTCAGTGTGATTCCCACCACTGCTGATGACATCATACAACAGTATCCAGAGCTTTTTGATGTCAGTACCGTAGGAAAGCTTAAGGGAGTTCAAGTGTCATTGAGAGTCAATGATGACAACCCTGTGTTTGTGAAACCCCGGGTTGTACCTTTTGCAATTCGCAAGAAATATGAGGAGGCATTAGAGAGGCTAGTGGCTGAGGATATTATTGAGAAAGTGGAACACTCTGAGTGGGCTTCGCCAACTGTTCCTGTTATTAAACCCAATGGAGACATGAGGGTCTGTGTGGATTACTATGCAGTAACAATAAACAGGTATGCTACTTTGGAACAGTACCCTGTACCTACTTTTGAAGAATTACTAAGCAAACTGTCGGGAGGAAAGAAATATACCAAGCTCGACCTCTCACAGGCATATCACCAATTGGAACTTACTCCAGAGAGCAGGAAGTTCACAACGATTAATACCCACCATGGATTATACCAGTACAAGCGTCTTGTATATGGAGTTAACAGTGCTGTATCCATTTTCCAGCGTACAATAGAAAGTGTGCTGAAAGGTCTTCCAGGGTGTTGTGTCCGCGCTGATGATATTCTCGTTACAGGGGAAACTGATGAACTTCACCTTGAGAATCTACACAGAGTTCTGCAGAGATTACAGGAATGTGGGCTTAAGCTGAAGCGAGAGAAGTTTCACTTCATGCTTGATCAAGTTGTCTACCTTGGATTGTCCATTTCTGAAGCTGGAATTTCCCCTACAAAGGAGAAAGTACAAGCTATCCAGAATGCTGCACCACCAGCTAATGTTGCTGAACTGCAGTTCTTTATTGGCACTGCTAATTTCTTGCGTAAATTCGTACCTGGTTTTGCTGAGATTTTGAACCCCCTGTACAAGTTACTACGGAAGGGGACACCGTGGAAATGGAGGAATGCTGAAAAGGGAGCTTTTGTGAACATCAAGTCTGCACTGTGTTCCGAATCTGTATTACGGCATTACGACCCTGCTGCTGAACTGGTTCTTCAGTGCGATGCTTCATCCATTGGAGTTGGAGCTGTACTACTGCAGTCAGGAGCAGATGGCTCATTACAACCAGCTGCATATGCATCTAGAACACTAAATCAGGCTGGACAGAACTACTCGCAGATTGAACGTGAATCTTTGGCAATTGTATTTGGGGTGACTAAGTTTCGCCAATACCTACTTGGAAGGCATTTCAAGCTTCTTACAGATCACAAGCCCCTGATCACACTGCTAGGAGAACATAAACCTGTTCCCCAGTTGGCTTCTGCCAGGATTAAGAGATGGTCTCTCCTTTTGGCTGCCTATATCTACACCATAGAGTTTATCTGGGGTAAGGATAACGTGTATGCAGATTTTCTATCCAGGAAACCAGTCAAGGGTGAACCCTCAACCCCTGAACAGGTAACTGTAAATGTAACGTTTATTGAGGGGGAACAGATCGTCAACTCTACCATGGTCGCTATGGAAACCAAGAAGGATCCAGTGTTAAGTAAAGTTTTGTACTACACCAAGAGTGGATGGCCAGATAAATCAGAACCTGAACTCCAACCTTATTACAGTAAGAGACTGGAACTAACACATGAAGATGGAATTTTGTTGTGGGATTCACGAGTTTTCATTCCTGATTCATTGCGTGGAATTCTGCTCAAGGATCTACATACTGAGCACATGGGGATGGTGAAGATGAAACAGCTGGCACGTAAATACATGTGGTGGTCCAAGCTTGACAGAGAAATTGAAGAAACAGTTAAAGCATGCACTTCTTGTCAAGAAGCAGCCAAATCCCCTGCGTCTTTACAACAAGCTTCATGGTCATGGCCCGGAGGTCCATGGGAACGCATTCACTTAGATTTTGCAGGACCATATCTAGGAAAGATGTTCTTAGTCTTATTCTAAGTATGTGGAGATTGTGCCTATGTCTCATGCTACGTCAGCTACTACTATATCTGCATTAAGGCACCTTTTCAGATGTTTTGGGCTACCAGAGCACATTGTAACTGATAATGGTAGTCAGTTCACTAGCGCAGAGTTCCAGAAGTTTCTTAGTGATGATGATATTCAACATACTACTACAGCACCGGGACACCCAGCCACAAATGGATTAGCAGAGCGTTATGTTGGAGATTTTAAGGATAAACTGTCTAAGATGGGAGAAACGGGTGAATCGGTACAGACAAAACTGGACAGGTTTCTGTTAACCTACAGAGCTACACCGACAGCTTTGGGGAAGTCACCGTCAGAACTATTAATGAACAGACAACCCAGGATCCGATTTAGTGCACTCAGAGCAAAGCCAAGCAAGCAGGAAGTTAAACTTCTCCAAGACAACCTTGACAACAAACCCAAGTACACACAGAACCAAGCTGTATTTGTACGTAACTTCGGAAGGTGGGCACGATGGGTACCTGGTAGGATCACAGGAACAATCAGTCCTAGGAACTATGATATTCAGGTCGGTGACGTGATGTGGAAACGTCATGAGGAACAATTACGTCCACGCTATATACCTATGACACAGTACACAGAGTCAAAACCCGAACATCAGCGACCAGAACGAGATTTGTTCTCATCTGTACTTGATGAAACTGTTCCTGTTACACAGCCTACACCAACAGATGGTGAGAACACAGTACCACAGTCCAATATTCCTGCAGCTGAGTCTACACCAGGTAAACCGACACTACCAGAGAACAATGGAAATTTGGTTGACACACCTGTAACTCCACAATTAGAGGAACTGGTCAGGAGATATCCTGGACGTGACAGGAAACCACCACCAAGGTTTTATTGAAAATTACAGGATATTTCCATGAAAACATTTTACTATATATTTTAGGATAGTGATTTTGGAATGTTAACTTTCTGTTACCGTTTACTGGATTAGCATAGTACTAACTCTTTTCATGAGGGAGTAGTTGTTATATCTTATGAATACTAATGTAATAATTTACATAATTACGCATGCGCACAGCTGGAAGGAAAATGTGCTTTTGAGTGAAGTCAGCCATTGTTGAAATTAAGTTATCGTTACTCCGTTCGAATTGGTCTTTCTTCTTCTATTCTGTTCGGTTACACGAATCTCTACACACACTACAACCCCCCCCCTAATTTGGTGGGATCGAGCGATAGTCCAAAAAATGCCTTTTTTACCATGGTTCAAAAGCGAGATACCGAGACGTTGATATCAAGCATCAAAGAGTTTGTGAAACTGTCTGAACAACTATTATTTCTGACTGCTGGGAAGCACAGCACGTTCATCTTCTCGGGATGAGAGATAATTCCATCTTACTGTCAACCATAGCGCTGAACTCAGGAATCCAGAGTCTGGAGCATGCACAAATACAATTGAATCTACATGGAGAGACTTGAAAAAGTACGATTCATATTTCGTTGAGTACTGCGTATAAGGAAGCAGTGTCTAAATAAGCCAGAAGATATGTTTTATGTAATTTCATTAATTAATTTAATTGGTTAACATTTGAAATATCATTTGCGAAATTTGACAAAACAAAAATTAACTACTAAAAGAAAGCGCCTTTTTGGAATTAAAATATTAACTGTATATCCTTCAAAAATAACAGAAATAAAGCAACGTTTATGTAAAATAAAACCCATCTTGAGTAAAAGGAAATTTGCATGTCAAACCGAAACATGAAAGAAGGGGAAAGAGTATTTGCTTTTTGTAGCTTCGCATCGAGTTGTTAATAGATAAATATAAAACATTTTAATAGAAACATTTTGGGATACTTCAATGTCTCAAATCTTAGCATTAATAAAATTATATATTGCCCAAAAATTAATCATAAATGTTTTGATTTATTTACAAAGTATTTGCTTTTTTGTATTATGTGGTTAATTAACTGCGAAATGTATTGAGTTTCTTATTAATAAAATAAAGAACTATTGATGTTGTAGCTTCTATAATTGTTAATTTCTTGTTGGGTATAATTACAAAGTAAACATAAAGATAAAATAAGATAATACAACAGGAACAAGCCAGTGAACACTCCAGTATCCTCCAGTTGGGTATATTACAAATTCTTGAATTTCTGCCTGTAGAACCTTATCTAGTTTTACAGCTATAATGTTATCAAACAACTAATCTTTTTAAAAACACAAACAAAATTTTCACTTCAATCAAGTGAAAAATTCATTTAAAATTAGTATTTCCCATTGGCATCCAAATACATTATAGAAAAATGATCCAAAATGTACACATGAGGGAAAAAAACCCACCAATTGGTAATGTTTTTGTTCAAAAGGTGTTCACTCTTTCACGAGGCTGTATATCCAGGTGTGTTGACAGTTTGGGTCCCCAAACAGTATAGGTGCTCAAAACACTATAAATCACCAGTCACATTGTAAATTCCAAAATCTCCCAGGGAACACGACACCAGAACCTCCCAAAAAGCTGTAAATATCATCACATATTTGCCATTGACACGTGTCTTAGAATATCTCAGGATATGACACTTATTCAATACTCTGAAATAATTTTCTTGCCAGTATCATTGTTGATTGACGATAACCTTGTGTTCGACATATATGGTTCATACCCTTTTAAACCAACGTCTGAGAAAAAAATTATTCTGTGTCAAAGATAAAAGTGTTAAAACAGTCAGTTTTGTTCTAAGCAAAATGCTCAACAGATGACAGCCTTTTTGCCAAAAAGTAAAGGCACACACACAAATTTCATGATGCATCAATTGCTAGAATGGGAATTGTCCATTGCAAGTTATATTATGCAACTCCCATCAATCATGGTTATCACCAAGTTAAGAACTGGGGGAAATCATTAATAAGATTATAATAGGGGTTTAACAGGTCTAACATCATGTACGACATGCGTTTTTCTGATTGGCCAATAATTGAAATTGTTGCCTACCAAAAAATTATTCGCCAATTAGAAGAAAGCATGCCGTTCATGACATCAGACCTGATCGATAAACCCTCATTATAACGAAAATTATTATTCACAAACAGTATGATACTAATTACTTCAACCAGGATTCATTGTAACCAACAATTGTTATGGTGTTCAACCACTACCCATGGTTTCAAAATACACTGTACTTGTATGAAACAAATTCACTTCCCTTTGGCAAACGAGACGGAACCACCTTAACCTTTTCCCTACTAAAGTTCTTCCCTTGTTTGGCGTTAACAAGAGTAAAATATTAAAAGGCCACCATGGTGAAAGGACGAAAGCTCAGCCTTAATTTTATTTATTGCCCAAAAATCAATCACAAATGTTTTGATTTATTTACAAAATTATTTGTTAATTTCTTGTTGGGTATAATTAGTATTACAAAGAAAACATAGATAAAATAATATAATACAACAGGAACAAGCACAGTGAACACTCCAGTATCCTCCAGCTGGACATATTACAAATTCTTGAATTTCTTCCTGTAAAACCTTGTCCAGTTTTACAGTCTATAATGTTATCAAACAACTATTTCTTTTAAAAACACCTGGTCCAACAAAATTTTCACTTTAATCAAGTGAATAATTCGTTTTAATTTAGTATTCCACATTAGCACGTAGATACATTATAGAAAAAACATATGATCCAAAATGCACACATCTTTGGTAAAAAGAACAATTGGTAATGTTTCTGTTCAAAAAGTGTTCACTCACTCACAAAGCTGTATCCATGCAGGGATGTTGATATGCTGGTACACGAGTTTAGGTCCCGAAATATTGTAGGTTCTCAAAACACTACAAATTATCAGTCAGACTGTAAATTCTAAAATCTCCCAGGGAGCACGCTGCCAGCTAGAACCTCCCAAAGAGCTCCCAAAGAGCTCTAAATATAATCACAAATTTGCCATTGACAAGAGAGCTCAAAATATCTTAGGATATAGTACTGATTCAATACTCTGAATAATTTTCTAGATCTTGCCAGTATCATTGATGTGATTACCATGTAGTGTATTTGATATATATGGTTCATACCCTCTTAAACCCACCGAGTTACACTTTCTTAAAGTCCGGAAATCTTCTCTGGTGTCCCACAAGGATCCATTCATGGGCGGCGCTTTTGTTCCTGGTCTATATAGACGACCTACCAGGATACATTAAACATAATTCTAGGATTGCCATATTTGCTGATGACTCTAAATTGTACAAGACCACTTTAAAACCATCAGATTCAAATGCTCTTCAAGATGATCTGTCCTGCCTCTCTGACTGGTGTAGTGGCTGGGACATATCCTTTAATACATCGAAATGTAAGACTCTTATAACGTCTCTATAAAGAAATCTCGTACGGTACGGAACTACCAGCTCTGCAATGAGTTATTGGATACTGTAAGCGAGAACTAAGACTTGGGCATTATATCTAACGGATATCCTTACAAGCTAACCGTATTTTGGGTCTCGTCAGGAGACTAAGTAGAGATTTTCTAGACGTTGAAACCAGAAAACTCTTATACTGCTCAATACTCGTACGTCCCCAAACTGGAATATCAAGTGAACTCTAGTCGCCTTATATGCCATCAAACACCAGTTATTGTTAGAAAACGTTCAACGCAGGGCTGTAAAATTTATTTTAGACTATCCTAAAGATCTCAACTACAAACAACGCTTCCTTGAATTATTCCTTTTACATTTGAAATACAGAAGAGAATTAAAAGACCTTGTACTTCTCTTTAAATTTAGATTAAGTTTGGTTGACTTAGTTCATCCTTCATTACAACAGCACTCTAATGTTCAAAATCCCATCATAACTCGTAATTTCTCTTCAGTTTAACTAAAAGCTATTGCATACTAGCAAAAATTACCTAAAAAACTTCTTATTATTATCGGGTTGCCGCTACTCGCATGGAATTCCTTACTGAAAATATCAAAAGCTATCCTCGTCTTAAATCGGTGACTACACACAGTTTCTTGAAAAATGGAAAATACAAGTTTGAGAGTCCAAAATACGTGTTCAAACAATTAAAAAGAATAAAACTAAATGTTATGTATAGTTAAACAGTCTGACAAAATCAAAAACTGTTACCAGATAAGTAGCAACAGTTGTTGCTATGGCAACAATGATTTTTCGAAATGGCTGCCAATTACCCTTCAAAACAATTTAATTCCAAAAAAACGTTGGTGACCCCCAATTTTTTTTTCATTTAAACTTTTCTTGAAGTATGAGTAATCAATAGGCCGATTTAAAAAAAATTCTGTAGAACGAATAATTTTGTTTCTGGAAAAATCATGTTTGTTAATTATTAAAAAATTTCATTCTACAGAATTTTTTAAAATCAGTCTATTGATTACTCACACTTCAAGAAAAGTTTTAATGGAAAAAAAAATGTTATTATTTGCAGAAACTTCGATCTTATAGCCTCCCTGGCAAATGATTTAATTTTCCAATTTGATAATTTATCATTATTTTTTTTTATTATATATTGTAATAATGTAATAGCAAATTTATTGTAATTATTTTATTTAACTTAAATTAATATGACAATTTGCATTATCGCAATGCATGCTGGTAGTTGAGGGACAGATTCACTTTCGGTGAAAGATTAATTCACTGTTTTAGCAATTTACTCTCCCGAATGAGAAAGTTTTACTTCTCGTTAGGACAGGTAAGTTATGAACGATGTTCTGTGTAAATTGGAGCGAAGCTGCTTTTGATACTGGCGAGAAACTTACTTCAGAGTTGTCGATGCCATGGAATGAAGAAAGTTCGAACAAAACCGTGCTTGAAGAAAGAACTTTTTACACATTTCTAGGTGAGTAAAGAAATCGATTGCTATACAGTAAACCATTTGCCTTCACATTCATGCATATGTAGTAGATGTAGATCTATTCAGATCGTATAGTTGATGCCCCTGTAAATGTCTCTTCTCTGCATTTTCGCAATTGAAAGGCTTTGAAACAGCTCACGATCACTTTTCGTTCGAATAGCATCACCTCGTGAGGCTTTGTTTTTGATTTGTTTTGGCACGGAATTTTTTATACATTTTTTAACTACATCTTTTAACCTTTTTAATAAATTGTTACATATGATTGATATGATTAGCACAGTTTGTGATATCAGCCATTCCATTGTGAGTCGCGTGACCAAGTCACAAAATTTTATGGTTAAAAAGGTTATTTTTTTACTACTTCTAATTTAGCAAGAATCAAGCTTACTTTAAACAATGAAGCCCCTGGGAATATAGTCAACTTAATATATTTAATTCCTAACAATTTTATTTAATCCCCTCGATTTAATAACTTATTGTCATGTGACTCGCGTGACCGCCAGAAATGTGAAGATTCCTGGGATTCTGATTAATTATCCTAGAAGCTTATTGACCGATTTTATTTAATCCTAACCTTTATAAAACAAATAGTAGAACATAAGGCTATGACACTCCAGTGAAATTTTAGAAAAATCGTTTTTGGTTTAACAGATAATGTTACAAGTAAAACGTGACTCGCGTGACATAAGACTGTGACTCGCGTGACGAGTGGCGAATAACATAACAAAAAGCTTGTTTAAATGACAAAAAGTCAATGGTTTTGTTTTCTCATTATTTGTTGGAGCCATTAATGCCATTTGCAATAATAATTTAGAACAAGATGGACAACTGGAAGCATATTTTTTAGAAATGCCACAGGTACCCCAGGACCCCCTGTATAAAATGGCTTTTAATAGCGCTAAAGCAGCCAAATCAATATTTTAAGAATAGAATTTGAATTAAATACATCTATTTAACATTCTGGGTTGATTTGTTCCTTGATCCACTCCATTTTACTGATATGAACATCTCAACGGCTTTGAATTCTATCCTAGTGACTCGCGTGACGTGACTCGCGTGACGAACTTGATGATGATTTTTCTCTGAAACTACTGAGAATATTTTCCTAGATTTTGTGGGATTGGTTTCATTAACTAGGAGTTACCAAGCTGTGATAGGCTTAAATAAGTTGTTCAAATTGCCAGGAAATGAAAATACTTTATGTGACAATATTGTGACTCGCGTGACACTAAAACGAGGGTGTTTGCACTGTGGGCTAACACAAAGCCGATACCTCATTTTGAAATTTAGAATTTGAAATAAGTTATTAAATAGCAATAGCAAGTTGATTACATAAAATAATGAAGAAATTTAGTTTTGATACAAGAAATAGGACACTTTTCTTTAAAAGTAACAATATTTGTTCTAATCAATGCATAATCATCTATGTTCTTATTTCTGTTCTCACAATGCCCGTGGTAATTGTGGTAATTTTTTTTTCACATTCCAGAAGGGCAAGGTATGGTAGCATCCATAAGTGTTATTATGTTAATTTAATTTTTTTTCAATGTGTCATTTGTGTGGAATGGCTGATATGATGAATACCTCTTCTTTTAGCAAATCTATGTTCAGTGAAGTTCATAATCTTCTTCGTGTCTATCTCACAGTACCGATGACATCGGCTTCTGAAGAACGCATATTTTCTACTCTAAGAAGACTAAAAACTTATCTTCGATGAAACAAAAGCGTCTCAATCATGTTGTCATATTATTGACATTGCACGAGAATTTACCGCTTGCAATGAACGCTGCCAGTCGTTCTTTGGTTCGTATTAAAATTACTTTATTTGTACTTCACTTGTTTGTATTGTATACCATATTTTTTTTATTTTTTCAATAAAAAGCAGCTTACCAGTCATAAACCACAAATTTGAGAATGTCTGCGATATCGGAGTCTATAATCTTACCTTTTGATAAAATGGCGAGTATTCGGTGGAAAGTGTGTCGAGTCTGCCGAGTGACGACAACAACAAAGTTAATTCTACGAAAGCTAAGTTGACGAAGAATTAGAAGCTATTGTGCAGGTGTTTAAAGTTTAAACACAATTATTGAAAGATTATTAAAACGACTTCAATGCATGCAATCCCTAAAAAGTGTTCAGTTTTGTGAAGTGTCGTCTGTCGAGGCTTTAAGGTATGTTGGTTGAATAATTTCTTCGTTTTTATGTTAAAATTTGAACTATGCTTACTGTAGAATTAGATGAAAAAGTTACCTCAAATTGCTCCAAATTGTGTTTCCAAGGTTCTAGATTTCGAAATTTTCCGGGAGAGCACCCCCGAACCCGGCTAAAAATGCGGTCACTGATTATCTGCATGTCGACTTCAGCCCCCCCCCCCCCCCCCTCCCAACTTTGAATCCGTTCCTACGCCTCTGCTTAAAACATGGGGCCATGTTTTTTAGAAAAGTTGACTCGTTGCTTGATTATAATTTCTCTTTGTAACAGGTTTTTTTTTTTTTTCTCACAAATTCATTGTTTTCACAGTTGTCATATAGAATAACAGATAATAAAATAATCCATTCATATTGTAATACCAACACTTTTTGTCTGAATATATTTTCTCCAGTGTCAAGAAAAATACAATAAATTCAATATTTAATAGAAAAAAAAAATTGTTTTTAAACTTGTCTTTTCAATCCATGAGCAGTCTTGTTGCAAGATCTGGATAGGAGGATACAAACTGCTTGCCGGCCAATCAGAGCACACAAATATTGAGTTGGATACTGGACCAGAGAAAAATAAAATCTAGTACAGTTATTAAATTTTGGCTCTATGAGTCTAAGGGAGAAAGTGGAAGAGCAAACATTTTCAGTTCAATACTTCAACAGTAAAAAAAAAGGGAATCGCACACTGGGTTTCCAAATTATGAAACATTTTTTACGACTTTCTCAGTCACACCTGTGAAAGATTGTAAAGATACAGTGGATGCAAAACAGCCAAGTCAAAAGAAAATGGAAAAGTGAAACACTGTCACTGACAGCAGGCACTATCTCTTTTCCCAACATGTGTAATGTGGAAATTGCAGTACAAAACTGCTTGTGAACGCGAAAGAATGTCAACGTTGCATAACCATTGGTTGCATGGAGATCGAAGCTTGCGTTGAAGTACAATGCTTCGTCTGCCGCTAGGGTAGCGTTGAAGCTAGCGGTTATGTTGAAACAACAATCGAAATATAGTAAGGTTAGACATGTCTGCGTCGTCCTCGACCTTCAGAACGTATCCCGGAATAAAGTTTGTGTCCGAGTTATTCTGGCTGAAATTTGGATCAGTAGCGTTAGAGGACATTGTGAACTATATTTCGATGAACCTCCGAGCGAATAAAAAGTGAAACAGTAATACGGCGAAAAAAAGCAGAGATTATTCAGCTTGCCTCGTGTTCGCTGTATAAACACTGTTTCGGTCTGAAACCCGCTTCCCCATTCTACGTCACTTCCGCTAACTAGACCCCTGTTTTTTTGCTCCCGCGGCCAACGTCAAAATCGCCAAATTTAACAGCGAAAAAGTCCATGAAGATGAAATTTTCGTCTGAGAAGATATATTACAAATAATCTTCTCAGAATGTTCCAATTAGTGCACGGCACTTTAATAAACATGGAAAAAATACCTGTAATTTTTCTAACATTAAATATTCTCCCCCCCCCCCTCTATTTCTCATCCAATTTCACACTAACGGTCCTGCTGACGATTGGGGGCAGCTTCACCCCTTGCTCCCCCCTCCCTTGTTGGTGCCACAGATCACAGATGAGACTTTGTAAAAAAAAAGTCCCCAAGTTTTAAATTCAAAGAGTTATTATATATTGGATATCTGGTAATTAAATTGCACAAGGTTACAGTTTAATTAGAAATTTACAGCATTCAGCTAGCTACCTAACAGTTTAAATATATGCCTACAGTGCATTCTTTACATGTTAAAACTAATTTTAGTACTAGAGTTTATATTATTGAATCATAAGGCTCTGTGACAACAGTCGAATAGAATTAACGTTAGAACTAATTATTTTAGCTTATTGTTCTGTATTTTACACCACACTGACTAACATTTATACAGTATTTTCACCAATACAAAAGGGAAGAGAAGAAAACAAAGACCAAACCCAAGCGAGAGCGAAAACACTTTGCAATCCAAGTTTTTGCAAAATACCCGAACAGTTGCTAGTGAAACAAGTTTTTTTCCACGAAAAACGAATCAAAACAAACTAACAAAGCCTCACGAGGTGATGCTATGCGTCAATCAATTTGTACTGTTAACATCCCCCCCCCCCCCCCCCTTCCATAGCCCAGGAGCGGGAATTTTGACCTTTTAAACAGCTGTAGGGGAAGGGCATTTGACACCAGACCGCGGGAGGTCCGGGACTAAATTTTCTCGATCGCACGCGTGCTAAATTTTCTTAATCGCGCCATGGGGTACACTTTAAAAGATTTTAAAAGCCAACACAACAGCTACGTGCAGCATCTTCAGAAGAAGAATGCCACAAGAGAGAAAGCAGTCCTGAAGGCCAAAGAAACCCGAAGGAAGAAACAACTATAATGATTCAACCAGGCATTGATTCACGTTGCCATAGGGACATTGTTATTTTTAGTCGTTTTTATTTTGAATCAAATGTTTCATATATATTGGTGTTTTCTTTACAAGGTGATTTAAAATGTTGAGAGTTGCAGCATGGAACAATTTACATTCATCGTTTATTAGGCCAACAAAGTACCATGGACTGACTGTTGTTTATATTAATTTAATATTTAAAGTTTATCTAATATGACACTCACTGCACCCTACGTTTGCTTTTAGGGAACTTTAACATCTTCTTTAATATAGCAAAAAGTATAGTATTTTAATACACACTTTACTGTATTAAAATGTTGAAATTGCTTCAAAATTCAGTGCGTTTATTTTTCACACACAATTCCAAACTGGAGCTGACAGAATTACAGTCAGAATGACCTGGGGGTTGGGGCATTTGACCATCAATTTGATTTATATGTGGGTACATTTGACCGAAAAATATTGAAAAGTTCAAATGTCCGGGGGTATGCCCGGGGGGGGGAGGGTGTTAACAGTACAAATTGATGGACGCACTATTCGAACAAAAAGTGCTCTGGAGCTGTTTCAAAGCCTTGTCAATTTCAACCAGCGAAAATGCAGAGAAGAGACATTTACAAGGGCATCGACTATACGATCCCATTTCCACAGAACATAGTTTATAACCTACCTGTCCTAACGAGAAGTAAAACTCTCTCATTCGGGAAAAAAACTACCGCTAAAACAGTGAATTAATCTTTCAGGCGAAATGCTTCCCTGACGCCGGCCATTTCCTGTGAAAGTGAATCCGTACCTCAACTACCAGCATGCATTGCGATAATGCAAATTGCCCGTTGTTACTATTTTACATTTGTAAATAATGGTAGACAACGAATTTAATAAATTAAAATTCAAAAATCTGAGAATTTATGTACACCAGATGACAGCCATTTTGACAAAAAGTAAAGGTACAAACACAGCTCCCATGCTCCATTGCTAGAATGGGAATTGTCCATTGCAAGTTACATTATGCAACTCCCATCATGGTTATCACCAAGTTGAGAACTGGGGGATTGGGAAATCATTAATAAGATTATAACGGTGGTTTATCATGTGTCATCATGTACACCATGCCTACTTCTGATTGACCAATAGTTGAAATTGTTGCCTACCAAAACATTATTGACCAATCAGAAGAAGGTATGATGTTCAAGACATCAGACCTGATAAAGCCTCATTATAATAAAATTTACTATTCACAAGCAGTATCATGATACTAATTACTTTACATCAACCAAGATTCATTGTAAGCAACATTTGTCAATGGTGTTCAATGTTTTTAAATATACTTACTTCTGGAAAACAAAACACACCTTAACCCTTTCCCTACCAGAGTTCTTTCCTTGATGAGTAAAATATTAAAAGGCCACCATGGCATGGAAAGGTTTTTAACATAGGTGTAGAGTTTTGTTTTCATGCAGGGGGGGGGGGGGCAAACTGCTGAACAGGGCCTTTCTAAGAATTTTCTCCTGAGGGGTGTTTACAAAAAGGGACTCTTCTAGGGGGTCTGGGGGAATGCCCCCCTGGAATTTTTGAAATTTAGAATCTTGGAAATACCATTTC
Source organism: Corallium rubrum (assembly GCA_964035015.1). Lineage (NCBI taxonomy): Eukaryota > Metazoa > Cnidaria > Anthozoa > Scleralcyonacea > Coralliidae > Corallium > Corallium rubrum. Next base: position 83,860,777 of record OZ035997.1, read on the forward strand.
CTGCATTCTGAGGGGTGATTTAAACTACAGTAGTTGAAATACAAGACATTTCAACAATCTTTCGATGTTGTGTTTACTGGGTTGATTTATCACTGTATATGGGTGCTTTTGGCTAACAGGAATGAGGCTGTAACACTTACTTTAGCCTAACGAGCAACCTATAATTTGTGAATGGTGATTGATGAGTCAGTTGTTGCAAAATTTCGAGCGGGGGGTGAGGGGGGCTCAGCCCCCCATTGAGATTTATCCGGGGGCTAAAGCCCCTCAGCCATCCCCCCCCCCCCCCCATACTCTACATCTATGGTTTTTAACACTTTCCCTACTAGAGTTCTTCCCTTGACAAGCAAAAATCTAGCATTAGCAAGACTAAAATACTAAGAGGCCACCACCATATACATGTATATATATATATATATATATATATATATATATATATATATATATATATATATATATATATATATATACATATATAGGGAAAGGGTTAATGAAGTACAGTCATGTGCTTTACCAATGTACTAGCTAAGTCAAATGTGACATCACATTTCAAACATATGTACGTCATCCCATTTGGTTCTGTGGCTTCAAGCTCATGGGACAACAAATGTCGATCAAGTGCTTTACAATGAAAATTCATGTTACAGTAATTACACTTGAAACTTTTTCCTGTGTTACCGGTATGTGTCTTCTGATGATTTACAAAACTTGAGTAACGGGAAAATTCTTTGTTGCAAACATCACAAGTGTAAGGTTTCTTTCCAGTATGTGCCTTTTTATGATATAGTAAGCCACTTGACTTGGAAAATGTCTTGCCACACATATCACTTTTGAATGGCTTCTGGCCAGTATGTGTTCTTCTATGAGTTTGTAGGTTAAATAATTTAGCAAATGTCTTTTTACAGACATCACATTTGAATGGGTTGTCCCCAATATATGTGTTCTTTGATGATGGAGTAAGGTACTTGACTGGGCAAATGACTTGTCACAGACATCACATTTGAATGGTTTCTCTCCAGTATGTATTCTTATATGATTAATTAAAGTACTTGAACACAAAAATGTCTTCTCACAGACATCACATTTGAATAGTTTCTCTCCAGTATGTGTTCTTTTATGATATAGTAAGCCACTTGACTGGGCAAATGTCTTGTCACAAACATCACATTTGAAGGGTTTCTCTCCAGTATGTCTTCTTTTATGAGATAGTATGTTACTTGAATTGGCAAATGTCTTGTCACAAACATCACATTTGAATGGTTTCTCTCCAGTATGTGTTCTTCTATGAGTTTGTAAGTTACCTGACTGGGAAAATGTCTTGTCACACATATCACTTTTGAATGGCTTCTGGCCTGTATGTGTTCTTCTATGAGTTTGTAGGTTAAATAAATTAGCAAATGTTTTTTTACAGACATCACATTTGAATGGGTTGTCCCCAATATGTGTTCTTTGATGATGGAGTAAGTTACTTGACTTGGAAAATGTCTTATTCTTACAGATATCACATTTGAAAGGTTTCTCTCCAGTATGTGTTCTTTTATGATATAGTAAGGTACTTGACTGGGCAAATGTCTTGTCACAGACATCACATTTGAATGGTTTCTCTCCAGTATGTGTTCTTTTATGATTAATTAAAGTACTTGAAGACGAAAATGTCTTGTCACAGACATCACATTTGAATAGTTTCTCTCCAGTATGTGTTCTTTTATGAGATAGCATGTTACTTGAATTGCAAAATGTCTTGTCACAAACATCACATTTGAATGGTTTCTCTCCAGTATGTGTTCTTCTATGAATTTGTAAGTTACCTGACTGGGAAAATGTCTTGTTACAAACACCACATTTGAAAGGTTTCTCTCCAGTATGTAATACCATGTGACGTCTTAAACTTGCTAAACTGCTAAATGTCTTGGTGCAGGTTGGACACCTATGGGACTTTTTTCCATTCATGTTAGAACTCCTTTTTATCAAGTCAGAATTATTACTCATTGTAGATCCTTCACGTTTCAGACAGTTCTTCATCTCATCAATTCTCCACACACCACCTTTTGATTTCGTACAAAATATGTCAAATATAAATCCGAAATTCACAACACCTCAAAACTCCAAAATCAAAATTAGCCTGCCGTCTAAGTGACCTGCGTGGCAAAAAAGAAAAACGTTTGAACTACTTCACTTAAGGTATGCATAACAGCTTGATTTTAGGAAAATATGAAAAACAATTATTAAAATTGCAATTGATATATTTGAAAAAGACCCTATGCTGAAAAAATCAGTATGGCAAGAAAAGTTAGTATGTTCAGAAAAACACTTTTCCTGTCGCACATGCGCGAAGTTACCTGACGATAGCCGAGTGTTTCACCAGATCAGTGCACGAGTCGTTTTGTATTACCATTTGCGTTCAAGCGTTTAGCGAATAACTAGTTGTTTTCGAGTTTTGAATAGTCCTGTTCACAAGTATCTCGAAATTTTTCAAAAAGAAACACGTTGCCAGGTTTTACGAAAGTTGCTAAAGATTCTTAGTTCATTTGCACTGTCAATTAGGAAGTATGACGATAAATGCCTTGTGTTGGTGTCTACAACAATGTTTTCAAAACTGTAACAATGAACAATGAGTAAACACAATTAATTTTAAAACAAGGCTAATGATATATATATATATATATATATATATATATATATATATATATATATATAATTAACCTTGTCTTAAAATTAATCGTATATATATATATATATATATATATATATATATATATATATATATATATATATATATATATATTACCAGGGTTAAGTCACGTTGGCCTGAAAAACAGAGAAAAATCTTCTCGACGTTTCGAGCGAAGGCCCTTCGTCAGGAGAAATTCGTAAACAACTCACATGTGGTCACGCGTATTTATAGCAGAGCTACAATGGGAATCACGTGAACACATGTAAGCCAATAAAAAAAAAGTAAACAAATAAATTAATATGTAATTTTAGCCTGTGTGCAGGTGCTGACCCAATTTGTGGGTCAGCTACCTGCAAATAGGCAAAGAAACAGGTTATAAATCACTATTTACGTCATCAGGAAAAGGTTAAGGAAAAGGTGTGGAATGTGGGGGTGGAGTGAGCTAAATGAAAGAGAATCGCTCATTGAGGCCGTGAGGGTGAATGGTACCAAGTTTGTAAATGAGACGCATTTCTTGTTTACGATTTCTTGTTTACGCATGCGCATTTCTTGTTGAGACGCATTTCTTGTTTACGCATTTCTTGTTTAATGTATTTCGCTCTACCTCGGTATTGAGCACTCTATTCATATGTTTTCGAACTTGCTAATTATATATATATATATATATATATATATATATATATATATGTATATATACGATATATATATATATATATATATACGTGTGGGTTTTGGTCTACGAAACGCAAAGAGTGCTCGATAACATATAGTTAGAGCGAATATAGATTTTCGCTTACCTCAAAAGTCTGTAACAGGCTGTTTCATTTAAAAGAGAGACTGTTTCATCTAAAAAACAATCTTCACGCAGATATCTGCCTGAAGATTCTTTTTTAGATGAAACAGCCTCTATATATATATATATATATATATATATATATATATATATATATATATATATATATATACGATTAATTTTAAAACAAGGTTAATTATATATATATATATATATATATATATGACCCAGAAACATCTTCCATTTTCTCTGAGAAACCCCTAGTATCCTTTCGGCATAGCAAAAACATCCGGGAAAACGTTGTTCACAGCTCACTGCAGCAAGTCTTGGTATCACATGTTGGCACCAGCTCTTGCTGTCGTGGTAGGTGCAACACCTGTAAATATTTAGACTCCTCAATTTCAATTTCGGCTCCAAAATGTAGGTTCAACATAACCCACAGTTTCACTTGCACTTCCTCCAACCTCATTTACTGTATCTCTTGCAGTAAATGTCCCATGCTTTACATCGTAGAAACTGGAAGACGTTTAGGTGACAGGTTTGTTGAACACCTTCGTGATGTTAAAAAGAATGTGCCAAACAAACCTGTTGCCAGGCACTTCAACAGTGCCAACCACTCCTTTTCCAACATGAAAATCTGTGCCATTCAGCCCATTACAGGTTGTAACGATACTCGTCGTAAACAAGAAATGCGTCCCATTTACAAACTTGGTACCATTCACCCTCACGGCCTCAATGAGCGATTCTCTTTCATTTAGCTCACTCCACCACCATATTCCACACCTTTTCCTTAACCTTTTTCTGATGATTTAAATAGTAATTTATAACCTGTTTCTTTGCCTATTTGCAGGTAGCTGACCCACAATTGGGCCAGCACCTGCATACAGGCTAAAATTACATATTAATTTATTTGTTTACTTTGTTTTTATTGGCTTACATGTCTTCACGTGATTCCCATTGTAGCTCTGCTATAAATACGCGTGACCACATGTGAGTTGTTTACTAATTTCTCCTGACGAAGGGTCTTCGCTCGAAACGTCGAGAAGATATGTATTTAAAATGTTTGTTTCATTCCATCTAGATCTGATAGAATAAGCCACACAGTTTTAGATGTGCCGACCGACTAACTGACTCACGCCGTTTTCCCCAGATGGGTACGCAAGTGCGCTCAAATCCTAGCTCTAACTCAGACGAGCGATAATATAAAGATATTTAGTGTTTTTTTCACAATACTTACACGGGAAATTTCAGGTTATCACCACGGTCGAAGAGGTACCGCCTCGAACATGAATAGACTTCCCTTCCCCAGCTATCACAAAGTGACTCCAGCCCTTAGGACACTGGAAGGCGGGTTAAAAGTTGGAAGTCTAAAACATGAAAGATTATAAGGATTAATGTTAAATCATGTGATGAGTCATCTATTTTTTGGCCAAAATAACAGCAGGCAAGCTAAATTTTTTAACGTGTTTATTCACGCGCGTACAAAGAGCGCTCAAACAACAAGTGTGGGCGATTTATAAGATACGTATTTAAAATGTTTGTTTCATTCCATCTAGATCTGATAGAATAAGCCACACAGTTTTAGATGTGCCGACCGACTGACTCACGCCGTTTTCCCCAGATGGGTACGCAAGTGCGCTCAAATCCTAGCTCTAACTCAGACGAGCGATAATATAAAGATATTTAGTGTTTTTTTCACAATACTTACACGGGAAATTTCAGGTTATCACCACGGTCGAAGAGGTACCGCCTCGAACATGAATAGACTTCCCTTCCCCAGCTATCTTTATATTATCGCTCGTCTGAGTTAGAGCTAGGATTTGAGCGCACTTGCGTACCCATCTGGGGAAAACGGCGTGAGTCAGTTAGTCGGTCGGCACATCTAAAACTGTGTGGCTTATTCTATCAGATCTAGATGGAATGAAACAAACATTTTAAATACGTATCTTATAAATCGCCCACACTTGTTGTTTGAGCGCTCTTTGTACGCGCGTGAATAAACACGTTAAAAAATTTAGCTTGCCTGCTGTTATTTTGGCCAAAAAATAGATGACTCATCACATGATTTAACATTAATCCTTATAATCTTTCATGTTTTAGACTTCCAACTTTTAACCCGCCTTCCAGTGTCCTAAGGGCTGGAGTCACTTTGTGATAGCTGGGGAAGGGAAGTCTATTCATGTTCGAGGCGGTACCTCTTCGACCGTGGTGATAACCTGAAATTTCCCGTGTAAGTATTGTGAAAAAAACACTAAATATCTTTATATATATATATATATATATATATATATATATATATATATATATATCTATATCTATATCTATATCTATATCTATATCTATATCTATATCTATATTTATATATATATATATATATATATATATATATATATATATATATATATATATATATAGGCTGTTTCATCTAGAAACAGTCTCTTTTTTAGATGAAACAGCCTGTTGCAGACTTTTGAGGTAAGCGAAAATCTATATTTGCTCTAACTATATGTTATCGAGCACTCTTTGCGATTCGTAGACCAAAACCCACACGTCTATATATATATATATATATATATATATATATATATATATATATATATATATATAATTAGCAAGTTCGAAAACATATGAATAGAGTGCTCAATACCGAGGTAGAGCGGAATAAGACAAGGGAGATGCGATAATCACCTGATGAGTGTGGCAAGCTTTCCTTGCCATACGAAACAAATTTGTCGTGAATAAAATTTTAATGAAGTAACCGAAGTTCACCCTCTTTTCTTATATACATATTTGTGAAATTCATTAATAATTCATGAGTTTTGCAGCCAATCCAATTTCAGAAATTACGTCACATGTATACCCCTGTAAACCCCATACAAACCACTAGTGCTTGTAACTAATTAGCATCTCAATATGATTATCCCAAAGGGATTTTTACTATTTATTCATTTCACAAGTTGTTTAATTCAATACAACACGGCCGCTCGTGTTGTAAACAATACATATATATATATATATATATATATATATATATATATATATATATATATATATATATATATGTAATGATATTGGGCATTTCACTCGATTACATAGCATGTTCTAAGGATTTAGGGTGAAGGAAAATTCGAGTGTAGAATATATACATTTTTTAAGACCAAACCGGGAGCAGTTGCGAAAAATGCAACTACACAGGCCCTCCGGCAGCAATTGAACCCACGACCTTGCGATTCTAGTGCAATGCTCTGACCACTGAGCCACGGAGGCCGTTGCGAGAGCTTGATCGCGAGTTGTGTATATATAATAAGGTGGTAATGCCAGGAGAGAATTGGGTATATTATAAATGATATTGGGCATTTCACTCGATTACATAGCATGTTCTAAGGATTTAGGGTGAAGGAAAATTCGAGTGTAGAATATATACATTTTTTAAGACCAAACCGGGAGCAGTTGCGAAAAATGCAACTACACAGGCCCTCCGGCGGGAATTGAACCCACGACCTTCGATTCTAGTGCAATGCTCTGACCACTGAGCCACGGAGGCCGTTGCCGAGAGCTTGATCGCGATCGTGGGTTCAATTCCTGCCGGAGGGCCTGTGTAGTTGCATTTTTCGCAACTGCTCCCGGTTTGGTCTTAAAAAATGTATATATTCTACACTCGAATTTTCCTTCACCCTAAATCCTTAGAACATGCTATGTAATCGAGTGAAATGCCCAATATCATTTATAATATACCCAACTCTCTCCTGGCATTACCACCTTATTATATATACAGAACTCGCGATCAAGCTCTCGGCAACGGCCTCCGTGGCTCAGTGGTCAGAGCATTGCACTAGAATCGCAAGGTCGTGGGTTCAATTCCTGCCGGAGGGCCTGTGTAGTTGCATTTTTCGCAACTGCTCCCGGTTTGGTCTTAAAAAATGTATATATTCTACACTCGAATTTTCCTTCACCCTAAATCCTTAGAACATATATATATGTAATGTTTACAACACGAGCGGCCGTGTTGTATTGAATATACAATCACGAGGCGAAGGCGAGTGATTGTATATTCAATACAACAAGGACGCGAGTTAACTAGTTACAAGCACTAGTGGTTGTATCAGAAGAGTATACATCCACTAGTGGTTGTAACTAATTAGCATCATGGGTTTACAGGGGTATACATGTGACGTAATTTCTGAAATTGGATTGGTTGCAAAACTCATGAATTAGCAATGAATTTCACAAATATATATATATATATATATATATATATATATATATATATATATATATATATATATATAATACTACATGCCTCCTACAGGTATATCATATCAAAAAAAAATTATAAAAACCAGATTTATTACAAACAATTTACTAAAAACACAACTTTAAATTAATCTAAGCTTTCTTCTTCTGACTCTCATGGTAGTTTAGCACTGTGATTGATGCTTCTAATGTTTCTTCCAAAGCTGCTCTCTGCTCTTTTGAAAAGGAACTATTCATGAAACTGAAGCCGTGACTACATATTAGTTTATTCATGCTTAAATTATTTTTTGATCTGCCACTGTTAATATATAGGTTAGTTACTCTCTCCTCCGCAGAGGCTTTATATTACATGACGCATGAGGGAATATTACATGACGCATGAGGGAATATTAACCGCGGGGCGAAGGAACGCAGGCGGAAAACGAAGTGGGGAGAGAAAGGCGAGAAGCCTCTGCCAGATGCCACACCCAACATGGCGGTAAACCGGGGGGTGCCGAATATTTTACGGGGTATGCAAACAAAACAAAACATGCAACAGCCCACAAAGAAATTATTTACTCGCTGTTCGAAATGAGAAAGTGTTATGCCCTGTTTGCGGCAAAGCGTCTGCCATATTTTCAAGCCAAGGTCTGCATCAGCACTACAAAACATTGCATAAAAATATCGTTTTTAGTGAACAGGTTTTGGCCGAAGGCGAGGCGTTGGTGCGCCAATACGCAAGCGAAGAAACCCTGTCCAATTTAATGGATTTGTCCGTTAAAAGAAGACAAGAAGTAAGTAAAATGTTGCTTGTGTAAATGCTTGTAAATAACCGGATCAATCTATATTAGATACTCCTCAATTTTTAACAGGGATCGTCTGAATACAATTATACAAACCGTATAAATGCAAATCGTCCGAAAGAAACGAGTCGATCGAACTGTATAGTTCCAGCGACAAAGAAGCAGCGAAACTGTTTGGCATGTACTTGGACCATAAGCATCCGATGCCGAAATTGGAAGAATCAAATAAAGGTTTTAAGGTTCAAGTTTCGGGAGAATGTTTAGTACATCGACATCGCTTTCTTCCCCAGAATCCGACATTGAATTTAAGAATATAATGCCAATGAATAATAAAAATATCACCACCATCTAACTCCTGGCATAAAATAGACACACCACTGGGTTGTTCTTCACATATTCTTTTCGGATGGCCCAGATATTTAAGGATTTTAAAGCTTGTAACACTTTGTCCCACTTTGTAATGGAAATCTGGCAGAGGCTTCTCGCCTTTCTCTCCCCACTTCGTTTTCCGCCTGCGTTCCTTCGCCCCGCGGTTAATATTCCCTTATGCGTCATGTAATATTCCCTCATGCGTCATGTAATATAAAGCCTCTGTGGAGGAGAGAGGGTTAGTTATACCTTGCATATTAAATGACCTACTATATCGCTTCAAAACTACGTCTAGAATACTATTTTTTGGGTAAATGACAAATATCGTCTGTTCACGAATAAACTTCGCGCCTCGGTACTATAGTTACCTCCTCAAAGGCCCGTGACAAACGGCGCATTTTTCATGTGCCATATAAAATACCTATTATGGTCGACCCAAATTCTGAAATTGTTCCTCTTGAGTTATACGGCGTATTTTCGTCGTATTTAATAAGTCGAATAAATTACAGTTCTCGAGTCATAGGTCTGGAAACGATGTTAAAAACGTGAATTGTGGATAGAAAACGTATTATCATATTGTAAATTATTATGCATTTTACTCGGTGCATGAATAGAACGCCGTCTGCATCAACGCCGTACTTGAGTCGTATTATACTAGCGGGCTCGTCGTATTTAATGGCACTGTCGAACTTAATGAACTTGCCGTATTTGATGGTTACAGACGGCGTATTTTTCATGAACTTAATTAATTCTCATATTTTATACGGCGCATGGACAATACGTCGTTTGTCACATGCCTAACTCAGTACTAAGGCAATAACTCGGGTGTTCGTTCCCCTGCCGAGATCTTATAGCTAAAAACCGTACAAAAAAGATGAAAAACTTTACCGTAAACTTTAATAACTCTGCATGATAAACCATGCATGTAGACTGAATGAACAGTGAAGAACCTGGAATCCATTTTAAAGCTGAAATTATTTATTATCATAAACTAAGCGAGAACAGGAAAATGTAAATTTTTAACTTACTTACACAGATAAATGTTCCTAAAAATTGTCAAGATTGCGGACTGCCAAATTTCGAAATAGTTGCTTGCAGCTACAAAAGTTGCCAGTTCAAAAACATGTTGCTCATGTAAGAAGAAATTGCGAAAAGTTGCCGAGCAACTTCATTGACATGGCTAATTTTGAAACAAACGGAATGTCCATTGACAACTAAACGTTTGACAGATCAAATCAATAACGAATAGGGTGTAACTTTCCGGTTTCAATACTTGTCATCGTTCTTTTCACACGGCAACGTTGGCTTGGACTAACTTGACTTTGGCTTAGTTGTGAGAATTGGAATGATCAGCGAATGCAGATCGATCGTCTGATAAGGGTAGTTCACTTCGAAATGGCCTGCCGAACGCATTTATTTTGTATTCCATGCTTGCCGTGGCCCTTGGGAAAATTAAATATCAAGGCAACGTTGAACTTGAAACGGAAGCAATAATTATTATTACAACCCCTATTCGTTATTGATTTGATCTGTCAAACGTAATGTATAGTTGACGTTGTCATTAGACAACGTTTGTTTCAAAACTCGAAAACAACAAGTTGTCCGCTAAACGCTAAACGCTTGAACGCAAATGGTAGTAACTACTTCCCAAGCACTATATAAAGAACTTCATACCAATTCACTCTGTGCATGAACATGTGTTCTTATCTTTACCAAGACAGGAACGCTAATATTGTTATACTTTAGCGCCAATACGCCAACAACTCGTTTGTCATTGCGTAAGCACGCTCAGTAGCCAATCAGAATGTGTGTTGTACCAAACCTATTTTCAAAACTGTTTCGATACGTCCATAACTCTGGATGGCGGCTACATCAAAGAAAGTGTCGGATGTTTTCAGCAGCGAACTTTGACTTTGGGAAATTTATTATTGGCACCAATGGCACCTTCAACATTGTATTTCCAAGTCATTTCGATGGTAGAATAAATTGTAGAGGTTGTGGATATCGCCGGCGTGAAGGTCATTCCCATTCCCACGGTTATTAGAATCACCAACAAACCAGGCGTCCAGCCGCATTGGTTTTAAATTTAATCAATGCATCCCATCCAGTAGTCGGGACTTTTCACATGATCGTGATTGGTGGAGGTGTCTGCAGTTTCTATATTTATTACATTACCAGAAAGTTGGGACAAGATGGTGGCGCGCGTGCGTATTAAGGACCATAAAAATGGAGATTCTCAACAGTAAATAATAAGGAGAGCACATAATAATTCAAATTTTGCTTAAACGGTGACATATTTCTTCTTTGCCCGACTCCATTTGACTTCATCATGGACTAAAGAACAGTTATAACTAAAAAACGTTTGCTTACTTCGACGACAAAGTACTTCCCTAGCTCGTCTTATTTTTGCACTGAAAGCGCCACTATCCATAGTGTTAGCCATAGTAATCTTTGCAAACAGGTTCTAGAAGTTGGCCAAATTGACCAACAACGTTACGGGAGATGCGAAGTGCCCGACTCGCGTTGCATTCGGCATGAGTCAGTCTACTTCGAGAGCACATAAAGGTCCTCATTTGTCTCTAGCATAGTACTTCCAAAAGCGTTTGGACTTGCTTGATTTCACAGTCCTTATCGTGCACGATTTAGGCGAATTCTAAAGAACTCAATGACCTGAATAATGAGAAACACTGGAATACAGTAGAATCGCACTTATTAGAAATTCTAGAATACATAATTATATTATTAGGCGAATATAGCCGCTGACCGAGAGCAGCGGCACAAATGACCCAAATTTCTGGTAATGAACTACTAGTCCTTCAGTACAATTCCATTCTAGACTTTTGACTTCGTGCTTTGATATATAATTACAAATATTACCTTGTGCCTTATCAATATTACTATGTGTTTTGACTGCATTGCCCGCCTCGACTAGATAATTGCTATCTGAGGTTAATGTGCATTGTAGTTGTATTATTTTACTCTGTTTAATAAAAGTGTTGTTGTTGAGATATTTAGTAAAATGAAATACCGTATTAACTCTATTCAGCATTTCAGCCAAGTCTCTCAACCAACCTGTTTATACAGAATTGTCACATAGATTCGAGAATAATCATCACTAAACAATCCCTATTTAGGCCTAGACCTATAAATTTTGTCAAATTCCCATCTCCAAAAGCCAGGAAATGGCATTTCAGTAAGAGTTTTAAGAAATCGAAAATTTCCTGGGGGAGAAGCTGGACCAAGCCACCCTACATGTTGTCACACTGATATGCAAATGCCAAATTTTGGCCTCCCAAGTGAAACTTACTTCGTTCCTATACGGCACTAAAAAACATACGATATGTTATTAAAAGGAAAAACACACAATAAAAAATCAGAATTATATAACCAAAACTTTCTGCTAATTTTGAAAGCTAATTAGGGAATGGCTTTTTAGCAATGAATTACTGCATTATATTTGGGATGGCAGCCGGTTTGCTAAGTCACATTTAACTTTGGCAAATGTATTAAAAATGACATACTATTAAGTTTATCGCTACCCTGAACGGTTAGTTATGCACAAGATGAACTGAATAACCAATTGGCTCGCATTGGTATAGATTGGTACAGCTTTCGCCAGAAAACTAGTTTAGTAGTAATACTAGAAAAAATTAAACGATTGACCAGGGAAAATAGTCGATGAAAACAAAATTCGACTAAAAATATCATCCTGGAAAGCGTTTCGATGGTGTAAGGGTTTTTGGTGGGATCGAGCGCTACTCCAAAAATGCTATCAAGCATCGAAGAGTTAACTGTCTGAACAACTATTATTTCTGACTGCTGGAAAACATCTTCATCTCTTCGGTAAGAGGGATAATTTCATCTTAGTGTTACCAAAGCGCTGAACAGTCAGATATCCATGGTCTGAAGCGAGCACTATAAAATTGAATCTACATGGAGACTTGAAAAAGTCGCTACCAAAAGTGGGTACAAGAAAAGACTTTTACAATTAGTATTTCGCTGAGTACTGCGTAAGGAAGCAATGTCCAAATACGTCAGAAGATATGTTTTATTTACATTAATTTTATTAATTGGTTAACATTTAAACTGATTATTTGAGAAATTTGACCAAACAAAATTAAGTCTTAAAGGAAAGCGCCTTTTGGGAATTAAAATATTACGGTACATATACCCGTTAAAAAATACAGAAACAAAGCAACGTTTATGTAAAAAAAAAACCCCAACGTCTTGCAGTAAAAGGAAACTTGCATGTCAAACCGAAACTTGAAAAAATGGTGGAAAAACCCCCCACATTAATAGCATAAAAGGAAACCGACGAACAAAAAGGTCAAAAAGTTACGTAAAAGTATAGAGTAACCGACTCACATTTGACAGTAGCTGACTAGCAGCTGCAGAGATTTAGTCCTATACTTAACAATAATCATAATTGCTTTACTAAACTTCAACAAAGTGTTTGCTTTTTGTAGCTTTGCACAGAGTTGTTAATAGATTAATCAAAACATTTTGGAATACTTCAGTGTTTTGTAAGATCTGAAAACATCCCGGGCTAACAAGACGAAAGCTCGGCATGAATTAAATTTATTGCGCAAATGATTAATCACAAATGGGTAGTTCCAGAAACGTCAAAAAACATCAAATATTTAATACATGTATCTAGTTTTACAGGCGATAATGTTGTCAAACAACTAATCTTTTCAAAAACAATAACAAAATTTTCACTTTTAATCCAGTGAAAAATTCGTTTAGAATTAGTATTTCCCATTGGTCCCCCAGATTCATTACAGAAGACATGATCCAAAATGCACATCTGTGGTAATAAGAACAATTGGTAATGTTTTTGTTCAAAAGGTGTTCACTCATTCACAAGGCTGTATCCAGGTGTGTTGACATGCTGGTACACGAGTTTGGATTCCCAAATAATGTAGGTGCCCAAAACTCTATAAATCAGCCAGGTAGCACGCTGCCAGAACCTCCCAAAAAGCCATAAATATCAATCATCACGAATTTACCATTGACACATGTGCTCAAAATCTCTCAGGATATGGCACTTATTCAATACTCAGAAGTAATTTTTTTGCCAGTATCATTGATGATAACCTTGTATTTGACGTATGTGGTTCATACCCTCTTAAACCAACATCTGAGAATTTCAAAATTCTTCTGTGTCTAAGATGAAAGTGTTAAAAGAGTCAGTTTTGTTCTAAGCAAAATGCCCACCAGCCACTTTGACAAAAAGTAAAGGCACAAAGACAACTCCCATGATGCATTGCTAGAATGGGAATTGTCCATTGTCTACCATAAAATTATTGGCCAATCGGAAGAAGGCATGACGTTCATGACATCAGACTTGATAAACCCTCATTATAATAAAATTTATTATTCACAAGCAGTATGATTCTTGTAAAATCTTTCAAGCTTTAATTCATGACTATATAAAACGCTTTTAAATATAACTTTACTCTACGACACTACGTAAATAATAATAATATCTCCTAGTCCGAATTTGTTTATATTTATACTTTTTTTGTTAATTTTATTCTAATATTTATGTTCTATATTAAAAATTTAAATAATCTATATCATATACCAAGTCTCTTGGGAACTCGAACCCGTCTTCCTGAACGAGTAATTTGTACATTCTCCCCGCCTTGACACGGAGTGTCTAAATCATTGATAATATTTTTTCAGGAAGCTGTTCATCTGCGTCAACTTCTCGATCTCGTTGAACAATTCTTTCCCAAGGTTCTTGTTCTTCAGTCTCTGTTTTCTACTCTTTGCGCTTCTTCCAACAAATATAGCTTTTGGATTGACCGCTTTCTTTCTCCCGACTTTGTTTTTAAGGTGGCGGTACGAATGAGATTATCGGCACCTTTATGCACTTCTTGCACAACACCCAACGGTCATTTACCCCGCTTAACATTGTCTTCCAAGATTAACACAACGTCCCCGACGTTCAGTGGTGGTTTCTCCTCGCGACATTTCTGACTGACCGTTAATCTTGGCATGCAGGTATTCGCTTAACCATCTTTCCCAGAAACGATTCACCAAAGTTTGACGATACAGAAATCGAGATGTTACATGCCTGCGCTATGGCAGTAGGTTCTTTCGGAACATAGGGTATTTCTTTTAAACCTCTTCCCAAGGCTAGGTGTGCTGGGGTAATAATCTGACCATCATAGATGTTATCGCCAACGAACGTCAGAGGTCTTGACTTTATGACTGTACTGCTTCGATATCCGTCAGAACCGTATACATCTCCGTATAAGTCAGCAAGGCTTTTCCAAAGATTTTTCGGAGGAGTTCTTTCAACGAACGACAAACACGTTCCCGCCATCCTCCCCGGTGTGGGCTTCTTTCAGTAATGAATTTCCATTTTATTCCTCTGTCTGCTATTTCTCTTTGTAGTCGTAAAGGATCTAACTTCTTCCATACTTTAAGCATTTTGGCTCTGAAGTTTCAAAGAGCCACTTTGTATCTTCATTTGCTTTCTTGAAAGTGGTCTGATTGTCCGACCATAACGTATTGCAGAGTCCTCTGCGGTTGTACATGCGTCGGAATGCTTGGAGAAATTCATCTGTAGTCATGTTATTCGTCAGTTCTAGATGGACCATTCTTGTCGTAGCACAGGGAAATATGCAGACATAGGCTTTTTGATAGATCATATCCGATTTTTTCTTGGCTTATACCTTCAGAATAAGATGTCCGGTAAAATCGATTCCAACGTAGGTAAATGGTGGAGAACTGGTAACTCGTTCGAATGGTAATGGTGCCATTTGTTGCTGAACAGGTCCAGTTCGATATTTCCGACAAGTTCGGCATTTGTTGCACTGTAAATTGCAGGGGGTAAAATTTACCCCATTTTGGGGGTAAAAGTGCTATTTTTTGGGGGGTAAATGATAAAGGGGTAATAATTACCCCTTAAAGAAGGGCAATTCTTCTTTTTGTCGCGCAGAATTACCCCTTTTGCGAGGGTAATTTGTTGGAACAAATTTTTTATCCATCTCGGGGTAAAAAGGTAAAATTTACCCCGGAATAAGGGGTAAAATTATCTAGGGGTAAAATCTACCCCCATTTTGGGGGGTAAATAATAACGAGGGTAAAATTTACCCCTTTGTAAGGGGTAACTAACAGTGGGGGTAAAAACTCCCCCCTATGTTGGGGGTAACCAGAACTGTAAGACAATGTTTTCGAAAATGGCGAATTTTTTCGAAGGAGTGACATGAAGACATAACTACAATTACCGTTAATATAAAAGCGTATGTAGGTTTGCGTTTTTGTACACAAGTGTGTATAATAGTTAAAAATTAAGCAGAAGATTGTTTTACAGATTGAAATAGAAAGTTTACTTCCGTAAGCTTGTAAACATCGTCTGTGTATCAAGGCCCAAAAGTGACTTAAAACACAACCTAACACTGCTCACAAAAATGAAATTACTCTGGATTTGGTATTGAATGTTGCTGTTTTATATTGGATTAAATCGGGGGTAAGTAAAGAAGTGTTATTTCCTATATTTTTTGCTCTACGACAATGTCTGTTGAGTTGCTATTGAAATGAATTACTTTGAATGATTTTACACTTTTCTTGTGTCAAAAACAATAGTATTTTACGCATTGCCGGTGTATCAAAGCTTAGGAAACAAGACTGACCTAAATGGGCTGAACTGACTCTGAATTTAGTTCCTAACGTTGTAACGATGTACTTTTCCCATTTTGCTGGAAATTCGTATATAGACAAACAAATGTTCGTACATCTTTTTGACCTACAACGGCTAGTGTTTTTATAAACTGTTATCGAAATAAATATTTTGTTTTTTCGTCGTATGACACGGAAACTGACCGGCTATTAACTGATAACATTTTCTATGTGGCAAAACTATTAATGTAAAAAAGCATAAACAAAATTTCACAGGATCTTTGAAATGTTTGGAAATGTTTTTGATCTGTCACATGCACTAGTCAATACAAATGTTTTTTTTAATGAAAACTTTCAGAAATAAATCTCAAACTTGTGAAACGTTATAAAATCGTGTGTTAAAAAAGTAAAGAAAATATGAACTTAACTGCAGTGTAATATTAAAGAAAAAACCGGTTATATATCTTAAATTTTAATACAAATGGCGCAGTGGTAAGGTAAGGAAACTAATGCAAGGTAAGTTAAGCCCGTAGGGCTAGGGTTATAGTACTTGGATGGGTGACCCACTGGGACACCGGGGTTCCACTTCAATTTTTACCACATTTCGAGGTAAAAACTACCCCTGAATTGCGGGGTAAAAATTACCCCATTTTTAATTGATGGAAATTTTACCCCCCAAAAGCGGGGCGTTCTGTGGAAAACTTTTTACCGCCACATTTTGGGGTAATTTTTACCCCCTGAAATTCACAGTGTGATAACTCTTTTACTGGATCGACGTCCACGTGGTATCCAAGATCTTTCTCTGAGGATAGCTAAAGTGGTTTCAGGACCAGCATGACAAGCTTGTACTTCATGAGTGTGGGCTATCAACTTATCTACCACAGGACGCTTGGCAGGAAGAATTATTTGGTGCTTTGTTTCCTCCGGTAAATTGGAAAACTGTAAACGGCCACCAACACGGATTAACTTTTTGCTTTCATCGTATAACGGTAGCCAATATCACGTATCAATACCTCTTCAGACTCGTACAAGAATAGCTTTCTCACTCTTGTTCTCACCTAATTTCAGCTTGCTGTTTTTATCCTAGATCTAGGCATCCTATTTCATCCCTAGAGTAATTTACTGTATAGTTTTGGACAACTATACAGTAAATAAAACAACAAAAGCATTGTACAACAATATGAGAACCCATTAAATGCACGTTGAAGCTGACAAAATAATTTGATAAATAACATTTTCATACCTTTTTTCGAGCCTTTGCAGTTCGCTACTTCGCTTAAGACGGGCGGCCGTGTAAAAAAACATTTTGTGGGAGACTGATAAATCCTGCAAACCGCGTAGGGGCCTGGAAGATTTTGCCTCACAGGGAAGGGTGGCGCAGTTAAATCACTGACATGGACCTACCTATCACTCCTGCTAACGCACACAAACATATAATATTAATTAGTATAAATTTACAAGTTTATAATGCAAATCCTCGAATTTCATTGGCTATTGCAGGAGTTTATAATTGGTGATATAAACCTCTGGGATAAACCAATGAAAGTCATTCTTTTTAAAAAAATGACCAATGACAAAATGCATAGTATAGCACGAACAATGATCATTAGAGCCAGCGGTTGTTCTGTTAAGCAACAATGGCGCCGAAATTATAACGGAATATGCAAATGAAAGATGAAATTGAACATTTAGGCGAAGTAATACGTTCTACAGAAAACAAAAATGGCTACAAAATGGTTAGAATGGAAATTATTAATGGTAAGAGCGTTAAATTGTTTATCTGTGTTCGTTTAAAACGAAATAACTGCAAACAAAACACATTTCAAAATTACGCTTGCTGTTGACAAGATTTCGTGATGTAAACTATATGCTAAATTGAATGTTTCTTTCAACTTTTTGTCACTTTTACAAATCAAATGAGTGGATATATATTTTTTCAATATTGTACATGAAAATCCATGCTAAATTATGCAAGAAAACTTGGCCAAGGAGATGTCCAAAGTGACGGTTGAACGTTTGTTGTTGCCTGTTGGCAGTTCAAAAATGTATTAAACGAGCCTCAAAGAATATGTTATGGTCGAGAATTTATTTAACTTTTGTTGGTAAATTTATACTAAAACAATTAGACAACTCGCCCTCGTTTTCTATGAGCGATAGTCAACTCGGCTTCGCGCCTCGTTGACTATTCGCTCATAGAAAACTCGGGCTCGTTATCTAATTGTTAATTATAAACTCTTAAACAATTGTGTTTTAATCCAAATTCAGTAAAGGTTTACAGTAAATTGGTTACAATCAATATGAGCTAGCGCATGCACATCAATCATACACACACATAAGAACATAACGAATTTTTTCATTTCCAGAGAAATACTGTAGATGAAAGTTTGCGATATATATATACACTCTCATTGTCAATTGATTTCAGCATGTCTACGCAACAGAGCAAATTAACAGTGCCTTAACAGTGCTGGCCACGATCGCAGACGATCCTTGATAAATCTCAGCTTCGGAAACACCCTTTAGCTTGTGATCACTGTGCAGGGGAGCGTTAGCGCAATTCTCAGACACGTGTAGAGTTTATTGTAGCTTCTACAGTAGAAACGGTAGCCAAAGAGCCGAGTGAGAATACACCCAACACCATTAAAGTGTCTATGAAGTGAAAAATTCGTTGGCATTTTTGTTGTTTTATTGTACAGACGAGCATGACAGGAGCACTCACTGAAAATGTCAAGAGAATCTGATGCGTAGTTTTCGCGCTATCAACTCTCAAAATTTGCCGTGGATAGTTTGTTTTGGAGAAATTTGGGCTTCTTGGTAACAATGCCTGTTATGACGTACGCAGATGGATCATTAATAGTGAAATCTATTGTTCTTATGCATAGTTGTCCATCTGCGTACGTCATAAGCATTGTTTCCGAAAGCCCAATTTTTCTCCAAGAACGACTAGCCATGCCAAACTTTGAGAGTTAATAGCGCGAAAACTACGCATCAGATTCTCTTGAAATCTTCAGTGAGTGCTCCTGCCATGCTCCTCTGTACAATAAAACAACAAAAATACCAACGAATTTTTCATTTCATAGACACTTTAAAACAGTTTCCTTTGCAGAAGGGTATAACAACACCAGTAAGATCAGTTGACTGACTAATTTGCTCCTTGTTGAACCATACTGATTAAAACCTAAAGCGAAGTCTATAAATGCAAGATTGAGTTTTTAAATATTAAGTGCTGATGAAAAAAAAACCCCTTAAAAAGATCAAATATAGTCAACGGAAAAGGGGCGCAGTTATCCAATCGTAAGGGGGCGCATAATGTGCCATTGGCATAATGGCACATAGGCCAGTCCAAGCCTGTTTGGTTTATGCGGTAGCGTTCCACGTATCACATTTTTTTAACTTACATCGAGTTCACTGACGAGGGGTTGTCGCGTCATGTATTTCTAATGTAAACCTTAAATGAAGTAGTAACGACGTTTCCTTTTTTGCCAAACAGGTCAGCTGGAACAGACTCAAATTTTGAGGCTGTTCGTAGAGTTCCAAAAGCGAGGGCTTCCACACGCTCATGTTCTACTTTTCTTGCACAACAACGACAAGCTTCGTGATCGCGATGATATCGACAAAGTAGTATGTGTAGAAATCCCTGAGACGCACCTACAGCCCCATCTGCACAACATCATAACCACATCTATGATGCACGGTCCATGTGGAACCTCGAACCTATCTTCCCCTTGCATGGTCGATGGGATTTGCTAGGACTTCCCCAAAAAATTTCGCAGCGAAACAAATCCAAACGTGGACGGTTATCCAACATACAGAAGGGGAAATAACGGCACAGTCGTAAGATCCAGAGACACAGATCTCGATAACAGATGGGTGTCTTTCATGCCCACAAAAAAAAGTGGAAAAGGCGACGAAGAGGAGCCACCTCCGTCATCGGAAGGATGTATAATGTTAACCCAATAGACATAGAAAAATCCCATTTACGCCTTCTACTACTCCATGTTCCCGCTGCAATTAGCTTTGAAGATATTCGCACAGTATATAGATGGCATACTATATCCCACTTACAATGATGCTGCACGCCAACAAAATCTTCTTGCTGATGATCGGGAGTGGGGTGGCTGCTTTGAAGAAGCACTTATCGTACACATGCCAGCCCAGTTAAGATTCCTCTTTGCCACGATATGCAATCAAACTCCGCATTGTTTCTTCCTACACGGCTGCGGTGGATGTTCGAGAACGAAGATTTCTTTCCAGAAAACGTGCAACAGCTATTGTAGGTTCTCAGGCTATTTTGTTTCCCAAGAACGACAATTCTCTCGAACTCAACAAAGATGTCCTGGAACGCCTGCCACAACAAACCAACACATATGCAAGTATCGATCAAGTGCAATGCGAGTGAAGAAGAGCAGGAAAACTACCCAATTGAGTTTCTTCACAGCCTCACTCCCTGAGACATGCCTCCACATATTCTTCACTTAAAAGTTGGCACTATCGTCATGCCATTGCGAAGCCTAAATACACAAAAGAGATCGTGTAATGGGACGCGTCTTACCATTAAAGGACTATTCGACAACGTCGTAGAAGCAGAAGATAAACAAGGACAACGTGTCTTAATACCAAGGATAAACCTAGCGCCGTCTGACACTAACGTGCCTTTTACTCTCTCGCGAAGGCAACTTCCCATTCGACTTGCGTTTGCTATGACAATAAACAAGTCCCAGGGACAGATATTTGATCGTCTTGGTATATACTTGCCACAACCTGTTTTCACACACGGTCAACTGTATGTTGCCTTTTCCAGAGTTCGATCTCTAACCGATGTCAACGTTAAAGTGCTAAATGGGACACAGCAAGGCACCTTCGATGGCAAGGACGGAGTCTTCACCAAAAACTTTGTGTTCAGAGATGTCGTGTGATAACCTTTACAGCAAGCAACAATTCTGTGGCACTAACAGAATATGTAATAAATACGTATATGGGCTACCTGTGTCTCTAAATAAAGACACCTTCCTAAAAATATGTTCTTTTTAAGACCGGGAAATTTTTCATGGGTAACCACTAGTAATGACTTAATACCGAACTAATATGTTCAAATCCACAATCAAAATTTTTAGTTTAATTAAGTGACAAATTTCTTTAAAATTATTTCCCATTGGCACCCAAATACATTACAGAAAAATGCACACATCAGCGGTAAAAACAACGTTCAATAAGGCCTACAAATTGTTTGGTTCTAGTACCCTAATTTTTTAAATGTAAAACCAGGAAGCTCGGATTTTTTTAAAAAATACTTTGCAAGAACCTTGCAGAAATTAAACAAATATTTAAATAGTCACTAACTGTTGGGAGGGACAAATGTGTGCTTTGGGAATGATAAGGCCCAATCTACACTATTTCGTTCACCTTTTTTGTTTAATTTGTCAGAAAAATATATACAATGTATAAAAAAATAGGGTTGGTCGGGAAACTGGAACCAAACAATTATTTTACAGAGTAGGCCTAATGTTTTGGTTCAAATTATTAATATATGATTAATAAAATACATAAATAATAACTTGGGAAAATCATTATAAAGATTATAATGAGGCTTTATCAGGTCATGTATGTCATGCCTTCGTCTGATTGGCCAGCCCAATAATTGAAGTTGTTGCCTACTAAAAAATTATTAACCAATCAGAAGATTGTTTGTGATATCAGACCTGATAAACCCTCATTATAATAAGATTTATTACTCACAAGCAGTATGATACTAATTCTTTGAAAGTTTTCATGGCGATAATTTAATATAAATAAGTTTTGTGGAAACACCACGTAAAATATTTCTTTGCTAAGAAAAGAAATATTTTACGTGGTGTTTCCACAAAACTTATTTATATTATAGTATGATACTAATTACTTACATCAACCAGGACTC
Source organism: Corallium rubrum (assembly GCA_964035015.1). Classification (NCBI taxonomy): domain Eukaryota; kingdom Metazoa; phylum Cnidaria; class Anthozoa; order Scleralcyonacea; family Coralliidae; genus Corallium; species Corallium rubrum. Next base: position 83,883,192 of record OZ035997.1, read on the forward strand.
ATTGTAAACAACAATTGGTATGGTGTTCAACCACTACCTGTGCACGAAGTTTCAAAATACACTGCATTACACAAATTTATGCACTTTATAGTTTAACGTCTGGCAAACTACTGTACACAGAACCACTTTAATGAAGTTCAGTCATGTGCTTTACTAATGCACTAGCTAAGTCAAATGTGACATCATCACATTTCAAACATATGTACTGCATCCCATTTGGTTCTGCGGCTTCAAGTTCATGGGTCAACAAATGTCGATCAAATGCTTCACAATCAAAATTCATGTTACAGTAATTACACTTGAAACTTTTTCCTGTTGTGCGTCTTCAGATGATTCACAAAACTAGAATGATGGGAAAATGCTGTCACAGATATCAAAAGTGTAAGGTTTCTTTCCAGTGTGTGTTGTTTTATGACGTTGCAGGGTAGCTAAACGAGCAAACGTTTCCATGCAGAAATCACATTTGAAAGATTTCTCTCCAGTACTGTATGTGTTCTTTTATGAGGTAGTAGTAAAAAAAAAATTAATGCACAAAGAAAGTACAAATACATTAACATTATAGAGAGAAGTGCCTAATTTTCTGTTGAGAATGATGGAAAACAACGAAATTTGATTTATCAATGTTTAATGATAGTTTGTTAGCACAGAGCCATTTGTTAATATTACAAAGTTGTTCATTCAAATGTGTTTCAAGGAATTGAAGACTTTTATGAGAAAAGAACAAATTTGAATCATCCGCAAAAAGATGAAAATCTATAGTATCCGATGAATTATTAAAGTCATTTATATAAATCAAAAACAGTAAGGGCCCCAGAACTGATCCCTGTGGGACTCCACAGGTTACAGTAAGAGCTGTTGATCAGACGTTATATTGCCTATTGAGACAAATTGTCTTCTATTTGTGAGATAGGAGGAAAACCACTCTTTTGCTATCCCCATAATTCCATAGTTTTCAAGTTTTTTATTAAAATTTTATGATCAACAGTATCAATTGCCTTGCTAAAGTCAAGAAACATACCGCAAGAAAAAAGTTTATTTTCAATTGCTTTTTGAATTTTATCAGTAATGAGAAGAACTGCATGAGTTGTAGAATGATTAGAGCGGTTTTTATCCACAAAATTTATAAGTCTATTATACATTAATTTTTCTAGGATCCTATTGAATACTGCGAGTAATGAAATACAAATATTACCAGGGTTAAGTCACGTTGGCCTGAAAAACAGAGAAAAATCTTCTCGACGTTTCGAGCGAAGACCCTTCGTCAGGAGAAATTAGTAAACAACTCACATGTGGTCACGCGTATTTATAGCAGAGCTACAATGGGAATCACGTGAACACATGTAAGCCAATAAAAACAAAGTAAACAAATAAATTAATATGTAATATGTAATTTTAGCCTGTGTGCAGGTGCTGACCCAATTTGTGGGTCAGGTACCTGCAAATAGGCAAAGAAACAGGTTACAAATTACTATTTAAATCATCAGAAAAAGGTTAAGGAAAAGGTGTGGAATATCGCGGTGGAGTGAGCTAAATGAAAGAGAATCGCTCATTGAGGCCGTGAGGGTGAATGGTACCAAGTTTGTAAATGAGACGCATTTCTTGTTTACGACGAGTATCGTTACAACCTGTAATGGGCTGAATGGCACAGATTTTCATGTTGGAAAAGGAGTGGTTGGCACTGTTGAAGTGCCTGGCAACAGGTTTGTTTTGGCACATTGTATTTGACATCACGAAGGTGTTCAACAAACCTGTCACCTAAACGTCTTCCAGTTTCTCCGATGTAAAGCATGGGACATTTACTGCAAGAGATACAGTAAATGAGGTTGGAGGAAGTGCAAGTGAAACTGTGGGTTATGTTGAACCTACATTTTGGAGCCGAAATTGAAATTGAGGAGTCTAAGTATTTACAGGTGTTGCACCTACCACGACAGCAAGAGCTGGTGCCAACATGTGATACCAAGGCTTGCTGCAGTGAGCTGTGAACAACGTTTTCCCGGATGTTTTTGCTATGCCGAAAAGATACTAGGGGTTTCTCAGAGAAAATGGAAGATGTTTCTGGGTCATTTTTAATGAGGTCGAAATTGCGGCTAATGATGTCCCTTACTTTGAAATTGAAGGGATGAAAAGTGAGAACTAGAGGTACTTTTTCATTAGAAATGGTAGCCAAAGGTTCGCTTAAGGTGTCTGAACGGGAAATGTTGGAGACCTTGTGTAAGGCAGTGTCTAAGAGGTGGGAAGGATAACCGCGATTAACAAAAAATTTTCTCATTTCCAAACATTTGGCATTGAAATCATCATCTTCACTGCAGAGGCGGCGAAGACGAAGAAAATGAGAGAAAGGAATGGAAGTTTTGGTGTGTTTAGGATGATGAGAGGAGAAGAGGAGGTAGCTATGAGAGTCAGTGGTCTTGTAAAAGACAGAAGTGCTCAGCTTATTACCATTAATGGAGATGAGAATATCTAAGAACGACACACTAGTCTCACTGATCTCCCATGTGAACTGGAGTGCTGGGTGGAAGTCATTAACATAGTTAATGAAGCAAACCAGGTCAGCGCGCGAACATGATGCAGTGCCTAAGCAATCATCAATGAACCGACCATAGTAGTCAGGTAGGAAACCAGTGTATTGTTCAAAGATTTGTTTTTCCACATAACCAACAAATAAGTTGGCATAGTTAGGGCCCATTTTGGTACCCATGGCTACACCACTGACTTGTTGGTAATGCTCACCATCAAATGAAAAATTGTTGAGGGTGAGCACTAACTCGGCCAGGCGTAACAAAGTAGTGGTCGATGGCTCCTGAGTTGTGCGTTGATCAAAGAAATATTTAAGTGCTTGAAGACCATCGTGATGCGGGATGACAGTGTAGAGTGATTTGACATCCATGGTGAAGATGAAATGATGTGAACCCTGAAAACTAATGTGGTCACAAATTTTCAGAGCATGTTTGGTGTCCTTGATGTAAGAAGGTAAATTCTTAACCAAGGGCGCCATGATGTGGTCAAGGTAGGATGAAATGGCTTGGGTAGGGCAACCACAAGCAGACACTATAGGTCTACCTGGGTTGTTGGGTTTGTGAATTTTGGGAAGGAAGTACATGACAGGTGTGCGTGGAGTGGTGGTTCGGAGATTGCTTGCTGTGTCAGGCAATTCCCCAGTGGTGATGAGGTTGTTGATGGTGGATCGAATGGTGGTGTTGTGTTGGGATGTCAAATCACCATCAACTCTGCTGTAAAAAGCAGTGTCGTTTAGTTGCCTTTGAGCCTCTTCGCGGTACAAATCAGCTCTCCAGACAACCAAAGCACCACCTTTGTCAGCAGGTTTGATGACAATATCATTCCGGCTACGCAATGATTTTAAAGCACTTAATTCACTAGAGCTGAGATTAGATGGCGTTTTGGGCCTAAAAGGTGGGAGCTGATCTATATCATGTCGACATTGTCGAATGAAAAGATCAAGGGAGCCAAATTGGCCTTCCGGAGGAGACCAGGAAGATTTTTTAGGATTAGCAACCTCAAAAACATCCTTTTGTTGGATGGAGGAATTATTGTGAAAATGTGCCTTAAGTCTTAGTCTTCTAAAGAAAGTTTCGGTGTCCTCCTTCACTGAGAAGGAGTCTATGGGCCCAGGGTTGGGAACAAATTTGAGACCTTTCACAATCAGTTCCAGGTCCTTTTTTGAAGACAGGAATAACTCGTGCTATTTTAAGTTTATCTGGCACAATACCTGATGAAAAAGAACAACTAAATAGGTAAGCCAGTGGTACAAACAAGAGTTTTAAGAGTCTTCAATAATTTAGTTTGGTTTAGATTATTAATTTCATCTTCAATTTCAATAGTAGTTGCTGGAAAAAGTAGAAAACAGCTATTGCAAAGGGGTCTCTTCAAAAATTTCTCAAATGAACAGTCTACAGCAGGTATGGCATTGGCAAAATTTGAGCCAATACTAGCAAAATAGTTATTAAAAGCATTGGCAATATCATTTATATTTGTTATCTTTGGGTATAATTATTCACATGTTTAAGAGTTATTAATTGCTTGATACCCTTCCAAGTCTCTTTACTGTTATCTCTATTATTTATAAAATAATAATTATTATTATTAATAATTATTATAATATGTTTTTTTACTTAAGAGCAGTAAATGTTTTAATTTGTTTCTATAGGATCCGAATTTAGAAAGATGATAATCATTCTTTGACTTGTCTATTAATATTATTAATATATAGCTAGAGTTTCACTGACTGTCATTGGTTAGTTTGTGGTCACATGACCTTAGCTAAATTTCAATGTCTACCGAGCGGGCAATAATTGAGAACTTATTGCCTGCTCGGTCAATAAGTTTTCAATTGTTGCCCGCTAGAACTTCGAACTCTTCATGGCATCCTATAAACAAAAGCTTGTTTGGTACGAAAAAAAGAATATTTATAGGTCTTCAAAGCATGTGTGAAGACTAACTGGAGAAATGTATTGCTGTTTTTTTGTTCTGAGACTCATATTTGTTTGGTTGAAGTGAAATTACGGAGCCAGGTGAAATGTTTTGGTAAGTATTTTAGGTTGTCTTTCGTGTACTTCCCTTGATAAACGTCGAAATTATTCAGCGAAACTCAAGCTATATAACAAAACACTTAATGTCTGCTCCCTCGGGAAACAGTTAGTTTTGTTATATACCAAAGACTTTCGTTTGCCAATAATGAAATCCTATTGGTCAAATCATGGTCACGTGTTGTTCAACAAACTCAATGTTTCTTTCTGCCGAGGGAAACATTGCACTGTTTCCCTCTGACGTCAACAACGAAGAGGGAAACAGTGCGATGTTTCCCTCTGACGTCGCTTTAATCATGCGTTGTTCACGTGAATACATGATTATTGCATCAGATCAAGAACTTTGGACTCTTCGGGCATTTTGAAAACAAGAGCTTCTTTCGAGCTTGTTTGGTACGAAATAGTCCATTTTCCGAAAGGAAGAATTTCTATACATATCTTCAAAGGTCTGAAAAATACTTGGAGAAATTTAAAGCTGTTCTTAGTGTTGAGTCTGGTGTATTTGTTTAGTTGAATGACTTGAATTGAAATTACGAAGACAAAGTCAAAGTGTTTTGGTAAGTCTTTTTGCCGTTTGCAAGTTTCAAGGCAGTTTCGTATTTTGTATTTTAAAAGTCTTTGGTATATAACAAAACGCTTGTTGACTTTTGCCTCGAGAAACATCGAGTTTTACGGTCCCTCAGGCTTCAATGTCACCCTCGGGCTAAAGCCCTCGGGTGACATTGAAGCCTTCGGGTCCGTAAAACTCGATGTTTCCCTCGGCGCCAGTCAACAAGTGTATATTGTTTTCCCTCGAGTCTCGATGTTTCCCTCGACTTCGTTTCGGGAAATATCAAGACTCTTGGGAAAACAAAACTAGCTGTTTCCCTTGGGAGCAGACATTAAGTGTATAATATTTTATCATGAAAAGAGTTGAAATATGGAATTTACATCACCATCATCAGGCAGAACATTCTCCCAATTAATTGTTTGGACATCATCAATAAGTTCTTCCTCATTAACTCGAGAAAAGTCTCATTTGTATATATCAGGTTTATATGTAGTTTAAGATAACTTATTAATAATAAGGAAATAGGGAAGATGGTCAGAAATATCATAGGCTAAATTTCCACTTATAGTATCATGCTCAATAGAATAGTAGATATTGTCAATTAGAGTAGCAGAGTGATCACTAGTGATTCTAGTTGGTTGTATAATATGTGGTTGAAAACAATAAGCTGTCATGGTATTAATAAATTCATCAGTTGGGGTGTGGGAATCAAAATTCAATAGATTAATATTAAAATCTCCCATCAGTGTACAGTATTTCTTTTCTATTGAAATCTTGTCAATAGCTGCCATGAGATAGTTTGAAAACTTTTCAAAATTGCTGTTGGGATGTCCATAAATCACTGAGCACACTGTATTAATCTGAGACTGACAGTGATTTTCAATCCACAGGCATTCAAGATCTTCTGTAGTACATGTAGAAGTACATAAGATCATCACAGTAGTGAAACTCAGTGTCATCTCTAACATAAAATCCAACCCCACCAGCATTTAGCAAGCTGGGTTGAGAAGCAAAATGATAATTAGGTATTTGAATATTGGCAATTCGATTCTTTTTAACATTATTTTGGTTTCAGAAATGCCAATAACATTAAAATAATTTGAAGATCAGACAAAAGTGTTGTCAAAGCATCGTGATTAGCTGCGAGACTTCTTATGTTACAGTGAAAGGCAGAAAATGAGCATTTTGTCAATGACTGATTAACCCTTTATCGCCCAGTAGCCACTCCATTAATGAGTAAAATCATCTGGCTTTAGCCAGAGTAAAATACTAAAGACGTCGTTGGGTGATAAAGGGTTAACCGAGATAGTCTATTAACCCTTTATCACCCAGTAGCCACTCCACGTAAAATACTAAAGACATCGTTGGGCGATAGAGTTAATGCTTTTACTATTTTGGAACTCACTTGTTGTATAAATATTTAAAATTTACTTGAGGTAGTAAATGATTTATTTTCTACATCAGGCCCAACAAGGTCGGGCATATTTGATAATTTCGAGACTAATTCAAATCTAGGTAAAGAATCTTGATAATTATTTATAGAAGTCATGATTGTATAATTTGTATAATTAGTCATATCTCTAAGAGTCTATAGTTAATCAAATATGATACTTATCATGATACAGTAGTTCCTCCAGATCCCTTTTGCATATGATAGTGTGTGAGGGGCTTTCTGAATTCTTTCTCAGGTAAGTCTGACCAGATTGTGTCCAGATAAATTTGAAATGATGGTCTCGTTTGAATTTCAGGCAGTCATTAAACAATTCTCTATTGCTTGCACTGAGACTTTTGGAGATGTAAATCTTGTTGTTTGATATTCTTGAAAGTACAATATCTTGAGTTGTCTTATCTTTCAGGTATTTATGGCCTTGGTAGAAGAGCTCTTTGATATATCTACGTACAAATTTTACAATGACTTTAGGAATATTACTGTTGGCTGTTCGAGTGTCTTCTCTCCACCTTGAGCTGAATCTTGATTTGGCCAAATGATGACTAACAGAAAGTTGCTCTCATTTAGTTCTAAACCAACTGAAGCGCCTACCTTGATTACCAGATCTTTAGTGTTTTCATTCTCTTCTTCGCGCAGACCAGAGATCTCAACATGAGATAGTACATTACTTGACTCAGAAAATATTTTTTTACAGACATCACATTTGAAAGGTTTCAGGGTCATTCCATGTGAAATCAACAAATAAAAATTCAGAATGACACCCACTCATCTCAGATTTTAACCAAAATTGCACCAACTAGAGGTATTAGTGAGATATGAAAGCACACCAAATTTTATCTCAATATCTCTATTTGTTCCTGAAATATCGGAATTTCAATTTTTGCACCAAAACCGGTGTCGGTTACAGTAATCTAGCGCTTTGTATAAAATGGTACACAAAAATGTATGGTATTTCGACTGTCGTTTTTTGTCCTTTAACCCTATGGGCAGGAAAACTGGTGATGTACCATTTTAAGACATGCTAAATTAGAATATGATGTCAAAAGTACCATCACTTGATCAGAAATGCTCATTTTCTATGTTTGAAAACAGACAACAAAAATATAGATTTTCCGAAACTGGAAAAAAGTATCAAATTACAAACTGAAAATTTTCCATGTTGACCATGTAGCACCAAAACCATTTTTGGTGTGTCACATGTATATATAATAAGGATTACTTTCACCAAGTTTTGGCTTGGTGTCTCCTCTATTTGCTGAAAAATAAGCTAATGAAGATATTGATGAAATTTCTTGGAAATTCTTGAATAATATAGAAAGAACTGGTGTCGTTTTAGAAACTTTAAAAACCAGAATTTGCAACCTGGTCTTTAAGAACTTGACATTTGATGTTCAACACTGTCAGTATCTTATTTAATAGTGCATGTACTTAAATTATGTTATATGCTACCTCTGAGTTATTCAGCAAGTGCTTGTTCAATTATGTTGATGTCTTTGTCATCCAGCTTGTACTGTCTTCCTGTTACAGTGACAGGTGCTCCAATGATGCAGGCAACATTCACAATTGGCACAAAACATGTATCATCTTTCTTTGGCCAGGAGAAGGATCTTGCTGGGTAGCTTGGATGCATGAATTTGACTTTAACATCATCATGTTCTTTATCCACTACATCAACGAGTCCAACCCAATATTTCTCATCATAGGAGCAAACCACAAAGTCGGATACCTTCGGATCTACCAGCTTCACTAGGTTTGTCTTTCCCAACACCAGATTAAACTCTAATGCATATGATTCATCTTCTGAAACACGTTTGGCTGCCATTACACTCTCAGAGAGGGGGACAAATTGATGAAAGCTCCTTGTGCCAGGCAGAGTACTTGCACTGCTGAACCTTGTCTCCAACATGCTCCTGACAGGAACCATCTCTTCTGCTGAAATAAAGTTAACATGAACCCCCTTGATTTCTTCTTTACAGTACTCAAAAACTTGCTTTGCTGTCAAAATTGGATGTGAGTGTGTTCTCTGTAGACTGGCTCTTGCTGTTAATCGCTTCAGTGTACCTCCAAGTCCATCGCACGGAGATTTGCCATGGCTTGTAGCGAAGAATGACCAATCACATTTCACATTGAAGTCCTTTTCGTGAAGGCACAAGTTGATGAAATTCTTGTAGTTCTTGTATTGTCCAGCACAGCCATCACTAAAGTAATGCATCATACTCAGCGTCGTGAAAATCTCCTCCTTAACATGTTTTACAGTTTACTTTATAACTTCATAGACAAAACATGTGTCATGATTCAAGTCATCTGAGATGAAACAAAGAGATTTCTCTGTAAGTTTATTTTCTTTGATATAGTACAAGACAATTGGATGTAGGGTACACGACTGCTTGTTCCAGTGAAATCCTTGGATTTCATCTTGAATTATAAATTGATAATTCTCTGCAAAATCTCCCAAAACAATCACCTCATTCTCTTTCAGTTCCTCCTTACACTTCTTGAGATACTTTGCCTGAGCTTTTGCAATGTAAGAATGGGCTGTGAGAGTGTTAAGTTTCTCTACAAGGAGGGAAATGAAATCTTCAACCGGAATGATCTGCTCGACTAGCTCTGAGTGGTCGACAGTTGTCCATTGTTGGAATTGTATGGTGAGTGGTTCATCTTCATCACCCTCATCAATTTCAGGTTGGAGTTGCTGAAACAAGTAGTTTTCCAGATCTTGAGTGTCAGCTGGGCAGTTGGGACAACGGTGAATCATACACTCTTTGGAATCTCTGCTGTACACCATCATGTCCATGAGTTCATGGTGATTTTTGTCAAGGTTTACTGCACCAAGCATCAGAACTACATTTTGATGAATGGTACACACACAAACGGAATGGGTTCCTGAACATCCAACCAACACACACCATTTTGGTCTCAAACTGCAAAACTTTGAAAATCCTACTTTTAGATCTGGATATTTCTGTTTGAATGCAGCATATAGTTCTTTTAAGTCACAAAGCAGCAGCCTTTTCTGCTTGTGAACATTTCTTGCAATGCTAACACAATCCTTTTTGCCTGGCATAAGTCTACTGTACTCATCATCGCAATAAAAATCAACAACACATCTTTTTGTTTCTTCAGATAAAACTTTTCCTTTCTTTGGTCCTGGTAACTCTAAAATACCCCTTTCCTTCACTAATTTTCTTGCCTGCCTGACCATGTAAGCAGAAACGTTAAATTCATTTTTAGTTTTTTCAATGGACCAAGAAGGTGGAGCAATAGTCAGTGTTTGTATTTTCTGTCTTCTGTTAGAAGACTGTATCTTGTTTTTCATGAGATCAACAAGTCGGTCTAAATTATCCGCTTTTTCCTTTATTTCTTTGTAATTGTCAGGTTGACTGCTCTCTGATAGTTCTAGATCTTCTGGCATAACATCAATAACTTTTGCAACTCGTTTCTGAAGCGTAGTTTCTTGATCTTTCAGTTTATCGTGAAACTGTTGTAGTTTGCGTTTACCCAAAGTGACTTTGGAATGAGAACCAACACCATGTAACTTCACTGGGCTCAAATCCATCTCTTCAAAACTTGTGTCAAGGTCATGCCTCAAGGTCATTTCTTCATTGCTCCCAGAAGACATAGTTTCTACATCACTTTCGTTTCCTATATGTGAATCAGATTCATCTACAAACTGCTGTTTCTTCTTATTCGATGCGGCCTCTAATTTACTAGTAAGTTCTTTGCGACAAGTTGGGCATATCTTTTTTCCAGGAATGATTGAAATGTTTATGCTATTAAAATCTTCAGCAGTGTTCAAAGACACTTCTCGCAGTGAACCCTTTATTGGTTTTTGGTGTTTTTCAAATGGGTTGCAGCAGTTTCTTTGGTACTGTGAATATCTTGTAAGAACTGCCTGCTCATGATGCAGACAAATTTCATGTTCAGGACTGTTTGAAATTCCTGTTCTCATTGATATTAATTTGACCTGCTCTGCTGTTAAAATGCTGAATGATTTCAGGCCGGTTAACCTTGTATGAACACCTAAATGACACTCTTCTTCCAGGTGGTTTCCAATGGAACAATCCTGTAACTTTTCTGTTGAAGACATCCTTTTCTTGAGAGTAATAGAGTTTGAGAAAGTTTGAGCAATGAAAAGTTTGTATTTAAACTTAGGATATACTTCATGTATGCAAATTATTGTGTACCATCATATTTTCCTCCATTGAAATATACCAAAAACCCAAACTTCTGTTTTGAAGACCAATGTTTGTCATAGATTTTGCTTAGATTGATGTGTCTCAGAGGTATGATAGGCAAATAATCTTTCATACTTAATTATACATAATGATTTTAACACAAAATGAAATATTTGAACATATTGCACTGGTTTATAACAATGATTGTATATCTAAAGTACTATATAAACAGAATGGTAAAGGTATACCATACTTTCTACCATATTTGAGCAGAATTTCCAAGAAATTTCATCAATATCTTCATTAGCTTATTTTTCAGCAAATAGAGGAGACACCAAGCCAAAACTTGGTGAAAGTAATCCTTATTATATATACATGTGACACACCAAAAATGGTTTTGGTGCTACATGGTCAACATGGAAAATTTTCAGTTTGTAATTTGATACTTTTTTCCAGTTTCGGAAAATCTATATTTTTGTTGTCTGTTTTCAAACATAGAAAATGAGCATTTCTGATCAAGTGATGGTACTTTTGACATCATATTCTGATTTGGCATGTCTTAAAATGGTACATCACCAGTTTTCCTGCCCATAGGGTTAAAGGACAAAAAACGACAGTCGAAATACCATACATTTTTGTGTACCATTTTATACAAAACGCTAGATTACTGTAACCAACACCGGTTTTGGTGCAAAAATTGAAATTCCGATATTTCAGGAACAAATAGAGATATTGAGATAAAATTTGGTGTGCTTTCATATCTCACTAATACCTCTAGTTGGTGCAATTTTGGTTAAAATGTGAGATGAGTGGGTGTCATGCCCTTGTTGAGTTGATATGGAATGACCCTTCACTCAAGTATGTGTTTTTTTATGATATAGTAAGCCACTTGATTGGGAAAAAGTCTTCTTACAGACATCACATTTGAATGGTTTCTCTCCCGTATGTGTTCTTTTATGACATTGTAGGGTAGCTAAACGGGCAAACGTTTTGTTACAGTAATCACATTTGAATGGTTTCTCTCCAGTATGTGTTCTTTTGTGATGTCGCAGGGTTGATAAACAAGCAAACATTTTGTCACAGAAATCACATTTTAAAGGTTTCTCTCCAGTATGTGTTCGTTTATGAGATAGTAAGTTACACGAGTGGGAAAATGTCTGTTTACAGACATCACATTTGAAAGGTTTCTCTCCAGTATGTGTTCTTTTATGAGATAGTAAGTTACTTGAATAAGAAAATGTCTTCTTACAGACATCACATTTGAATGGTTTCTCTCCAGTATGTGTTCTTTTATGATATTGTAAGTTACCTGACTGGGAAAATGTCTTGTCACAGACATCACATTTGAAAGGTTTCTCTCCAGTATGTGTTCTTTTATGAGATAGTAAGCGACTTGAAAAAGGAAATGTCTTCTCACAGACATCACATTTGAATGGTTTCTCTTCAGTATGTATAAATACCATATGACGTCTTAAACTTGATAAACCGCGAAATGTCTTGGTGCAGGCTGGGCACCTATGAGACTTTTTTCCATTCATGCTAGAACTCCTTTTCGTCAAGTCAGAATTATTACTCATTGTAGATCCTTCTCTTCGTCTTCTTAATTCTCCACACACAACCTTTTGATTCACAAAACACTGAGCCTGCGTTCTAACTGCAAAAAAGAGGAAAACGCCGTAACTACTTCATTTAATTAAAATCGTAGACGTTCTCTGGTTTAAATATTTATTATTTACGAGCTTTCGGTTGCCAGTCTGCAGCCTTCAACGGGTTGGTTACAATGAATAGCACTGGTTTAAAATTACTAACACAAAACAGATACATTGACTATAAAGACATAGTGACACTTCCGCCCACGTGAAAAGATGAATAATTATAGAAAGATGAATAATTATATATATAGGGGGGCGGTGAAACGACAATGGGCGCGCTGATCGATGTGTGATGCAGAGGACTGGTAACCAGCTCCCTGTCACCATAGCGACGAACGCTAAGCCAAGGAAAAGTCCAAGATATGGCGGGTAAAATACGCTTGATGTGGAAGTCTGAGTTGAGTTTAGACGAGGACGTGGATGAAATTGCCAAGCCATACGATACATGGCTAGAAATCGGCTACACTATGGCGGATTTTCACGAAAAATTATGCGCACCAGCTTCCAAATTTGTTAATCAAAATGGCGGAACAAACAGGGTTTAGTCGAGTAAAATGAAAATGTCTATGCGCACAAGAAAACTAAGAACTCCAGGCAAGGTCCACGCATCAGAATCTTAATGAAATTGTGCAAAAAGCACTTACCTTGGCTGATAATACTGACAGATTAGTACCGAGCATGCACTGATAACGCCATTCCGGGGCGATTTATACAGCTGTATAGCTATTAGAATCGAGGTAAATTCCAGATGTTCGCCACTTCGTAATCCTGGTAGAATCCAGGTTGTTGTTGTCTTACAAGTTCCACGGATCGATAATGGTTCTTCGATAATCGAACTATTATTCTAGTCAAAAAACAAACCATTCTTTCTCATTTCGGCGATGCAATATTCGCTAGAAATCCACTAAAAATCGACCCAAAAGATACTTCTGGAAATGGATGGAAAATGGCCAGCTAAGCAGGTAAACAGTGAAGATTTCAAGACGAAAGAACTTCTAGATCTTCTTCGTTTTACTCCATTTTGAATATATTAACGAATATATTAGGATGTGTAACCGCTGTTCACTTTGATTATGGACTCGATTAATATTGGGTGACTTTTTTTGTCCCTTTTTTATTGTTTTTTGGACTTCAGAGGCAGGGGCGGATTTAATATACGTCAAACACGTCATGCGACTAAGGTAAAAAATCTGAGATGGGAAAATTTAAGGGTTTCTTCTGATTTTCCAATTTTTAACGTATTTGGCAAGATACGGTTTATTCTTTGCTGGAGAATAATTTCATAATTTCTAGAGCCCTCGTCAGACGCCGCGCAAGTTATTCTGTGGCGACTTGTGGCGACCTGTGGCCGCCATCGGCCCCGTAGCCTGCAAAGCAGGCTTAGCTTGACTAGAACCGTATAAGAGGTAACTATGGCGGGAAGTGGTCACCGACCGGCACGTTTATCCACGTCAAAATGGCCGAAATACGTCGGAATCATGAGCGCTGATTGGTCAAAGCCAATGGAATTACGTCGGAAGTAAATGCAATTACATCGGAAGTAAATATTTTTAACACAGGCTAGATTTTGATTGGCTAGAAACTAAATCTTGGCCGCAATCCGCCGCATGAAGCTGCATCTTGCAGCAACACAACAGAGATTACACGCGGGCTTTGATTGTCATGGCTTTAACAAACGTCTTAGAACGTGTGCAGAGCGCTCTGAAGAGTAATAACGATGATTTATTGTGACAAATCTATTGCGATTTGTCTTCGAAAATCCAAGCTTGTGCTATCCTCTCGGATCGGAAGCTTCATGCGAAGTTTAGTGTAAAATCCTTATACAAGGATGGAAAGAAGGCCCAACACATGAAGGTGGACAAGCTAGAGTAAGCCATATGTCGCTCTAAGGTAAGCTTATAGGTACAGTAGTTCATCAATATGGATTCAATATCGATGTTATTCTTTTGTCATCTTTGTTGATATCCGTTCCATATTAGCATAATCTGCGTTGAGCACTTGAGCACACTGGTATAAACCAATGCTATTAAATGCTTCATGTAATACTATAAACACTACTTATTGTTTCAATTCTAGATACTCACTGGTATATCATAATCATGATGCAGAGACAGATTGCCTTTCCACAGTAGTTTACATAATACATTCGTCCTCAGTTCATATTACAAGTCAGTTAATTGTCTAATATATAACATACTGTGCAGTATTATAAGTAATAACATATAACTTTTAAACATATAAGTAATAAGGCTTGGGCCTGGGGAAACAGATCAAAAGCTAAGCAATAAATATCTAACATTTCTACAAATTTCCATGTATTATCATTATACATCAAGTAAGCATTCTTCTCACATGTGGCTATTATGAAATTTTAATCTGATAATTGCATTGGACAGGAATTGAACTTGGGTTGCTGGTGCCTGAAAACCAGACAGCTCATAGTAACATGGGATAGTAGGGGGATGGGTAGTGGAATATTAGATGGGGGTTAGAATGATCGGGATGATGTAGAGAGTTGAGCTCGTCTATGTCTATGTCCATGTAATGTCCATTATGGTCATTAACAAAAGCTTCTCCTGACTCCTACTAACCAGACATTGTCTGCTTGGGTTGAGGTTTAAAAGGCAAGTATCAGGCATTTGAAAGCCAGACAGCTCTGGGTAGGTGGGGCTCAACAGCCATGGAAGGTAGCCCACCTTGCTCTGGGTTATGCAGAATGTTAAATTCAGCTAGACCTTCACTTGCGTGTTGGTTGGTTCGGCTGTCCATGTTGGATTCACTGACTGCGGAAATAATGTAACTGGTGTTTCCTAGGCATACTGATGAACTTTGACATAGAGCGAAACAGCCAACTTTTTTATATTAGAATGTGACCACATATCTCTCTACTGTTTATTGGATTTCCCCACCCTCATTCCTGGAAAAACTTAGCCTTACACACTTGCAAACTATCACAAGGTTTCTAAGACAAGAAAATATCAAGGTCAATTTAGATAAAATGTTTCTTGAAAATGATAAAATGTCCATTAAAAACATGTTTTAAAACATTTAAAATTTTGCTCAACTGTACTGTCAGAATGCGGGAAATGCCATTTCAGAGATCCAAATTTCAAAAATTTTTCTGGGGGGGGGGGGGGGGGGCATGCCCCCAGACCCCCCTAGAAATATGGGCCCACAGCAACTTTGACTAAGGTATCAAAATTCCTAGATCCGCCCCTGAGAGGCCCCAATTTTGAACTTTGTATCACAGTTAATTTTTGTGGCAGAACCATAATTTTTCCTGAGGTACGTAAATCTTATATTTCTTTAAATTTGATAATTAGTTAGGGATTTGATAAGGAGGCTTTCCATAAGACCAAGGATTAAAAGGCCAAAAATACAGTATATTCACTGCATCAGATCAGCCTGCTCCAGCCTCCACTGCTCCACATATAGTATTATGGGACAACCCGATTTTTTAGTTTTGTGGAGGGGTTAACTCATATGACTCCAGTCTTTAATAATAAGATAATAAGCTGAACGGTTGGTACCCAGGGGTGGAGGTTGATCATTTTCCATTGTGATTTGTGAAATGCCCATTTTGAGAAAGTTCTGTCTTTCAATGCTTTATATCCACATGATTTATAGTCATATAACTTAAGTTACTTTATTAAATATGTATTGTAAATAATCAGGGCTGTAGCAAGGTGAAAATATTGGGGGGGGGGGGGAGGGGGGGTAGGTCCAAAAGTGTGGATACCAATGGAAATATTGATTTTTTGGGATAACAAAATTGTTAAAATCCCCTGAAACAGTGGCATTATAGATCAGAATACCCCTGCCTGGGGGGGGGGGGGATATCAAAATGATGATCAGAGGTCAAATTTCCCTCTTGGGACATACCATATGCCATCAATATACTGTGGGTACCATGTCCCCCACCCTGGGGTTTAACATTGATAGGTGCTTACAAGAAAAGAAAATGTGACAAAAACAAATCAGTGACAGCCAGAGTCGAACAATTGTTTGGACACTAGGTGGGCACCCAAGATTTGGTAAAGGTGACTCAACTACCTGTAAATAGTCAACTATTACTTTGATTAATTGGCTTGACATAGCTGAGCATTGGAGGGTTCGTGTCCAGGGTGAGCCTGGGGTTGGCTGTGACACTGAAGTACACTCAGCAGTAATACACTTGGTTTGCAGCTGGTATTAGTGTATGCTTATTATGAGTTTTAATTATATATTTAGGGTCATGTCTGATGTCCCTCCTCCAAACTCATTATTGAAAGGAAAGCTAATCATTGAAACACCTTCACTGAGGTATGCTGCAAAAGCAGTCGCAAGGGAAATTATTTTTGTTGTTGGTATTCCATATCTAAGATTATGGCATCAATTTGTGTCAGTGGAAAACAAAGAGAATAAGAAGACAACTGAAGCTTCTTCGACTGGAAACCCACCAAACAGTTGTATCAAAACGTTTCCATACGTTGTTTTGTTCGAGCAGTCAATTCCAGATCATAAGATCGTAGTTTTGTGTTTCTCGGTGACTTGACAGCGTAGAAGTCAGCCGTGCTCAGTTTCAGCTCCTTGTATAAAAAACCGCCCGCCATGTTGAAAATTTGAAAACAACGACTCGTAATGTGCGCCCGCGACATACGGCGCTGACTGTAGCCGATTTCTAGCCATGTATCAGTGGATTCAGCTACTATATTCTCTGGTGTTACTCACAAAAATTCGGAGTCGTTGCTGAAAGATGAACAAATATGTTGCTGAAAAATATGAACCGTACCGTTGCTTTCGCAAGAGAAATGACGCAAGAAGTCTTTGGAAATCTTTGTTTGTGCACGTTATCATTCGGCCATGTTCGATAGAAGACAACATCTTGCATTGAATTTTAGCTGGTAGGTCATCTTTCCAATTGAATATTATACACTTAATGTCTGCTCCCGAGGGAAACAGTTAGTTTTGTTTTCCCGAGAGTCTTGATATTTCCCGAGACGAAGTCGAGGGAAACATGGAGACTCGAGGGAAAACAAAATTAACTGTTTCCCGAGGGATCAGACATTAAGTGTTTTGTTATATAGCTTGAGTTTCGCTGAATAATTTCGACGTTTATCAAGGGAAAGTACACAAACGAAAAAACAAACTGAAAGACTTAATACCAAAACATTTCGCCTGGCTCCGTAATTCCACTTCAACCAAACAAATATGAGTCTCAGAACAAAAGAACAGCAATACCTTTCTCCAGTTAATCTTCACACATGCTTTGAAGGCCTATAAATATTCTTTTTTTCGTACCAAACAAGCTTTTGTTTATAGGATGCCGTGAAGAGTTCAAAGTTCTAGCGGGCAAGTGGGCAACAATTGAAAACTTATTGACCGAGCAGGCAATAAGTTCTCAATTATTGCCCGCTCGGTAGACATTGAAATTTATCTAAGGTCATGTGACCACAAACCAACCAATGACAGTCATCGTGGCATCCATTGAAAGTCTAGCTATATAACAACAAGAAATAATCAACTCCAATTTGCATTTTCTCAATGAAACCTAACAAGAAGTCAACTTGGCTATCTGATGACAGAATTACAAGGTGTGGACGAAATTTTATCACATAATGCGCTCGGCATACGTCCCAGCAAGTCGTATTTTAATAAATTGATCGGAGAGTAAAATTTGTTTACAGTTTACTGTTATTCCGACCCAATGCTTCAAAAACACGATAAAGTTATTGATATAATTACTAAGAATCGTAACATGACAAAACTATAAGTTTTGTTTACTTCTCTTGCAGCAATTGAGGAACTAAACAGGCAAGAGTTAAACCATAAAAATACCTAACATCCGAACGCTATATCTCCAAATAATCAACTCCGATTTTTATGAAAACTTTAAGATATAACCACACTATTATAATCTTCAACATACCTGAATTCCTAGGCGCGGACGACCTGTTAACATGCTCAAATCTTGTAATGAAATTTTCCCTCAATAGAACTCATCAAAAAATCGAGTCATTATTCATAACTCCTTTATAGTACAACGTTTTACGCCAAACAAATATTCATACATTAAACGAATAAGTACTTCGTCAGTACATTGCAAAAGGTTCCTCCGAAATTACATAGTTAAAGAAAAAACAGCGAGAATATCACAGTGCCCAAAAATCCACTTTTGATCAACTTTTGCTCAGAAGCACGCTCGTGCCAGTCCTTTTGTGCATCACACACCGATCAGCGCGATACGAGCGCGTTGCACCGCCCCGTATATAAGCGCCCTAATTTAAGGGGTTGACCATTAGAAATCAAGGGAGGGGGTATAAAAAATATGTGTGATTGAATTTTTTTTCGACTCAAATTCCCTGCAGGATTTTTTTTTTCAGTGTGCAAGCTCTGCAAGAATTTTTTTTATAGGGTTATTTAAGCCATACGCGAAAGCATGCTAGTCCAAAACTGACCACGTGGCACTTTATAAAAACAGCGATATGTGGCCTCAGGGACCGCGGAACGATTTTTGTATTCGCGGGGCTGTTCACAGGGGGGTCCGGGGGCATGCTCCCCGGAAATGTTTTAAATCTAGAGTCTCGAAAATGCCATTTCCTGCATTTTGGGGGAAAAATTTACAGAATTCTGAAGTTCAGAAAACTCTCTCAAAACAACACTTTGTTTGTTTTATAATGAGCATTTCACTCGATTACATAGCGTGTACTAAGGATTTTGGGCGAAGGAAAATTCGAGTGTAGAATATATACATTTTAAGACCAAACCGGGACCAGTTGCGAAAAATGCAACTACACAGGCCTTCCGGCAGGAATTGAACCCACGAACTTGCGATTCTAGTGCTATGCTCTGACCACTGAGCCACGGAGGGCGTTGCCGAGAGCTTGATCGCGAGTTCTGTATATATAATAAGGTGGTAATGCCAGGAGAGAATTGGGTATATTATAAGTAATATTGGGCATTTCACTCGATTACATAGCGTGTACTAAGAATTTTGGGTGAAGGAAAATTCGAGTGTAGAATATATACATTAATAGATTAAGATTTATATGTAAGAGCAAACCAGAACAAATGCCCAACACAACATATTGTCAACAGTGACGTGTTCAGTGTTCACTGAGTGGACCATGACTCATTTCTGGTATGCTCCCTTGCTTTGTATTGTTGATATAATGTTCAAGTGCAAATACAAGTACAACTAGCGATCATATTACAGCGGTGAATAGCGGCTTGCACGCTATTAAAAAGACGATGATGATAAATATCAGTGTTCAAAAGTGTTTCTCTGTGCTTTGGATGGTTTATAAAATTCAACCACTCAATAAAAAGTTGCACATACTCTGAATTCGAGTAAAAAAAATCAGGTGCTATTTCGAATTTATTTTGCATTTACTTTAAATTGCATGCAAAACCAGTCACTTTGGAAACAATAATTCAAGAGAGAAATAAACAGAATGAGATAAAAGAAATCTCTGAGGGGTTGAAGGGCGTCCTCCAGTATACTTTTTCAGGCCTGTTCCAATCTGCTGTTCCTCCCAAACAAGGGCGGCGGAACCACGGGGGCTAGGGGGGCTATAGCCCCCCTAGAGGACGCATCTAGGGGGGCTAAGCCCACCTACTCAGAACACACCAACATACAGAGATTCTTCTGACTTCTGTGATCTGTCATCTACTCAAAAACTGAACTTACCTGTTGTAAACACTGATATATAAGGTTATGGTCAATTTGGTTCAATTAGTTCGGATTTGTTAGCTTGATCTCAGGCTCGAGCGTCTTCTGCCCAATATCGGAGGATGCCACTTTTATCACATGAAATCCCAAGAGGTCCCATGAAATTCCATGGACAATAAAATTAAAGGGAGAGCCTGGGAACAAGAAATATATAATAACATGGCGCCATGGGGAAGCAGAGTACGATCACCTCATTTCTTGTGGAACAGGCTCCAAAACGGCCGCGAACTAGTTGTGAACTTGGCGAAATATTACCACCAAATCCAGCTAATCGTTCGTCTGAGTCTGACTTCAACATTTTTGGTGATTTTGAGAATGACGCATCCGAGGACGAAAGAGATTCACATGATAGCGATGAAACCGATGATGATGTCGAAGTATTAATATCGAGCGAAGCAGTGGGGCGGAACGATGATTCTAGTGAGAGTTGTTTTTCTGAATGCTGTGGAGATCCCAGAGATGAAGTTGGGGAACCCTATCGTCCGCCAGATAGTGTCTTCATTTCAAAAAGGCAAGGAAAACAGACTCGCTCCTTCAAACAAGTTTGGTTTGCTGAACATAAATGGTTAACCTACTGTGTTACACGCCATAAAGCATTCTGTTTTTATTGTCGTGTGGCTGTGGCGAGAGGGATGATCGACATGAGTAACAGACTTTATAAAGACACATTTGTAAGTAAAGGATTTGACAATTGGAAGAAGGCTAAGCAGCGTTTTAAAGAACACGAACGCTGCCAGATGCACAAAGACGCGTATATGAAGCTTCAATCTTGCCGACAACCCTCTGTTGCTTCACAGTTATCACACCAACTCGAAGCTGACCAGAAGCATAGGCAAGCAATGTTGATGAAGGAAATATCATCATTAAAGTTTTTACTGCAGCAGGGTTTACTGTACCTATCCGTGCACACCTCTTGTGCCTGCAAGATTGTGCACATGAATGTCCATGCATAAGGGAGGCCCTTGCACTTGCAAGGGATATGGCTACTCTTATTCGCGCATCACCAAAACGGTTAGCACATTTCAGAAACCTGAAGGAACATTTGAGCCCAGGCTGCCCAGGACTTAAACCTTTGTGTCCAACCAGGTGGACTGTCCGTACCAGTGCAATTGATGCCATTCTCAAGAACTACAGTGCCGTCTGTGAAGTACTACTGCAAATAGGAGAAGAATCACACAGTGATGCTTCTCAGAAAGCTGTCGGTATCTCAGCCCTAATGGAGAGGTTTTCTACTTACTTTAGTCTTAAACTGGCCTTCTTAGTGTTCAGTGCGACTGAGCAAGCTTCTTCGACATTGCAGTATAAGGATCTTAATGCACAAGAAGCATCCATGACCATAGATGCAGCAAAAAACTTTTTATCCAGGCAGCGAACTGACTCTGCTTTTCTCTTTTTTCCAATCTGCGTTGTGAAGGAAGCAAGTGAGTACACACAAGATCCAGTTCTTCCTAGACAAAAACGAATCCCTAGAAGGTTGGATGATGGTGCATCAAGCCACACGTACTCTTCCCCAGAAGAATACTATCGACAGCAGTACTATCAAGTTTTGGATTTGCTGACTCAAGAAATGGACAGACGATTTGACCAACCAACATTCCTACTTCTTCAGGAAATGGAAAGGCTCTTGGTCGATTCAAGCAATGGGATTACCGTTAATCCATCATCTACTTTCAAGAACTGTATGCCAGTGACTTGAACATGGACAAGCTGATGCTTCAGCTTGCTATGCTACCAGATGTTATCGCCACTGCCAACAAGGACTGCCAAATGAGAATCAAACGTGTGACCACAGTTCAAACTGTGTGTGAATTGTTTAACACCTGTCAATTTCCTAAGACAATGTTAGCAGAAGTCCATCAGTTACTTCGCATATATCTCACTGTACCCCTTACTTCAGCTACTGCAGAGAGATCTTTTTCAACACTCCATAGATTGAAATCCTACCTAAGATCTACTATGACCCAGAAAAGGTTAAACCATGTTATGCTGTTGCACACACATAAGGAGAATTTTGATGACCTGAATCTTCATCAAATTGCACAGGATTTTGCATCGAGAAACAATAGAAGAGTTCAGTTTTTTGGCAAATTCTAATTGTTCATTTAAAGTTTTGTATATTAGGTACACTTTATAATACCATTGTAACAACTATATCAGTCTGTGCATGAATTTTGTGGTTGTATTGCAATGATTAATTACCTGAGGTCTAAAAATTCTTATGGGCTAATTTGCTAGTTTGCTTTGGATAATCCCCTACCCAGGCCCAGGGCTCTATCCACTGGGTGGGGGCATAAAGAAGCTTCCTCCCCAAATAACCTTGATAGCTTGAGTTTTTCATAAAAGATGCAAACAAATCAAATAAACACACAGAGACATAGACATAGTCACATAGACAATTAGACATGATAACAAGATGATGTTATTTAAGTCAGAACCTGCATGAGGGAACTTCTGATTGTATTATTTGACGATTGCTTTTTGTCGTTTATAAAAAGGAAGACTACTCTCCAAACACAAGGAAAATTTTACTTTCTGTTCAAAAGTGCTCTTAAAATACAGGAAAGGCCATTTCAGAAACCCAAAATTCAAAAAGATTTGGAGGGGGGGAGGAACATGCCCTAGGACATCCCTATAATGCTTGGGCTACGCCCTTGACCTGTCAGAGTCTACGTCCACGCCCCTTTAACTTTGTCACCCAGCCCCCTACTTTCAAATATGTTCCGCCGCCACTGCTCCCACTGCTCCCAAAGTCTAAATTTTTTTTAAAATTTTTATTCCCAATTTTTATTTTTATTTGAGATAATTAATATAAATGAAATAAGGAAATTTTATATAACAATGAATAATAAATAGATAGTTTGCAGTGTTTAAACACCCTGAAGTTTCTAAATAGTATATTTGACTGTTTCAACAGTGAGCTTTTCCTTTCTATCATATGATAAATCACATGGTGCACTTTGCTTGCACGATTTTTTTTTTTGTCGTTGATCGGTTCAGGGGCGCAACTAGAAAATTTCGAGGGCAGGGGTTGAACGCAAAAAAATTGCAAAGACGTTCAGTATTCTAAACAATTTGAGATACTAGTAGAGGTGAGGGAGGGGCGCAGTTGTGGTAATTAGTGACCGCATTTGTAGGGGGACCGGGGGTCTTCCCCCAGAAATATTTTTGAAATCTAGAACCTCGGAAACACCATTTGCAGCAATTTGAGCGAACTTTTTCATCTAATTCTACAGCGAGTATAGTTGAAATTTTACTGTAACAACGAAGAAATTATCACACCAACATACCCTACAGGGTGCCAAAATCCAGCTCTATCTCTATGATTGATTAATTCCAAACCTGAGCCCACAAATTCAGATAAGCGGTTGTTTTTAGGAAACACTTGGTGTAGCATGTTACAAACTGGCTACGAGATTGAAGAGCCGAACTAGAAGCCTCTGAGACTCGCCACGGATTTGCGGCGGAGAATTGTATTGTGTACTACAACAGGTGATTAATTATTTGTTTATCTAATGTCTAACCTAGTATTAAAGGTCTCACAAAACGGGCAGGTGTTAAAAAGGGCAGGGGTTGCAATCCCCACCCCCCCCCCTGGTTGCTCCCCTGTCGTTTGCACAATTTATTTTTCTTTATCATTTTCCTAGCGTGAATTTTTTTTGGTAATTGTCACTCCCCCCCATCCCGTGATTTCTAATGGACCACCCCGAAGGTCTAAACTAGAAATACATAAACGCAACGACGCCTCACTCGCTTTTAATACATTAAATATACATAAATACCTACCCCCCCCCCCCCGATTAAAATAAGCACCTGATCTGGTTTTGTATACAAATATAAACACCCTTGCCCTCCTGGCCTCCTTTACATCCTGTTTTATCACTTTTATGAATGTAGTTTTTCTATTATTGAACAATTTCCAAAGCAATGTTTTATTCCAAAATAACTAGAAATACATGAACGCAACAACCCCTCGCCTGCTTAATATGCATTTTTTAACACCCCCCCCCCCCCCCCCACACACACACACACGCCCCTAATTTCTGTTTTGTGTTGTATTAATGGCACACAGATCAAAAAACATCCAGAAAATTAGTTAGCAAGGTTCATCTGTAATCATGTATTGACACACCGAAAGAACATGCAATGTCAATATTAAAAAATAAAAAAAACAACGAGATGAACAAAATGACAAATTTTCATTCAAAAATATATATAAACAGTGGTCAAGAAAAGACACAATGTCAACGTCCTAGTGTTGAAAGACAATTCTAGACAATATATTATTTATATTAATTTTCATTTTCAAGATTTCTTCCGTTTTAACTCAGCTAACTGGTAAATACAAATCTCCTAGCGTTAAACTTTCTTCTGTTTTTGTGAACACAAACACTGCCAATTCAGTCTAGTCTTTTCGGATTGTTTTTCTCGTTGGCGGTTTCTTACTTTTTTCGTTGTTGACACATAAATATGACAAGGCCTCATTCAGTTCTCCTTCACTTCTTCTCCGACTGATATTCACAATACTGGTGCAGACTCGAGCGGCGAGAGGTCTGGATACCACGATTAAGAAAACGAAGTGCGCATGTCCTAATAGTCCTCTTTTCTCTCGTGGCGTTCTTTTGGTCGGACCACGCTCGATTGCCTTCGTTCAATCCCTTTGTTTTTTGGTGCGCGTCCAACCGTAAACGTGAAGAAATGTCTTTGGAAAAACATGATACCGTAAGTACTAACCCTATCTTGTTGTTTCTTTGGGAAATACTATACCATATAAATATTTCGAAAGTATGTGTACATGTACATTGTCGAGCGAAGGTATGAGTCATTGACCGCCTTCTGTTATCCTCTAGGATAACGAAATACAGCCAGTCGACCCGATCCGTCAGGCGGGCGATGGTGAACTTCCTTCTCGGGAAGAGATCGAGAAGACATCTAAAAAATTTTACGTAAATATACGGAATAAATTAGGTGAATTTGTCGAGTGAAGGTATGTGTCACTGACCGCCTTCTGTTATTCTCTAGGATAACGAGATACAACCAGTCGACCCGATCCGTGAGGCGGGCGGTGGAGAGCCTATCTCCCGACAAGAAATCGAAAAGATTGTCACGGAAACCATTGGCAAAACAGTGCCAATAGCCATGTCAAATCTTATGGCTACAGGGGTACCCCATGCATCAGGTGGTCACCCCCCGGTACAGGACCAGGAACCAGGCCCTTCTGGTCTTCAACAACCGCTATTGACCCACTCTTCTAGAGGGGAACGGTTTTATACGACCGAGAACAAGGTGAAGCTTTCCTCTGATTTGATGGAGCTAACCACCCAAGCCTTTTCCAAATCCCTGTCCAGAGAGACTTGGAAGGGCCTAGTAGAAAATTACCCTGCCCTTGAGGGAACAGAATTCCTTCTTGGGGCCCCAACAATGGTGGCGGGTATGAAAGGGGATATCCGAAAGAATCATGGCTATAATAAGACCAAGCACCATATGTAGCTTAGCTGTTTACTTTATGTTAATTTATGTTAATTCATATCTAGGGAATAACTCCTATATAAGGATATGTCTTCCTTATTAGGAAAGCTCGCTTCTCTTGTTATTCCTATCGTTACTTCGGTTCTCTATCGTATAGCCATTGTTGTACTCTAGTTTATATTAAACCGAGTTTGGTTATCGTTGTACCGAGTGTTTCCTTCCTGACTGACGTGGTGGCAGCGGTCAACTATCATTTTACTGTCCTACGATCTCCGACACAGTGGAGATCATAAATTTTACAGCTCAGAAGGAAGTTCCTCGCACCTATAAAACAAGGAATCAACGAGACAGCTTGTACATTCGCTGTTCCAAAAGACTGAACTCAACCCGAGTACCAAGGCTAAAGTGAAGCCATATATTCTTGGAATCAAGACTTCAGCGAACCGTAAGTCTGTACTTTTATTAAACTTAATTGTTTCGCCGTACCGTGTCAATGTCAGGCGTTCATGCTCCAAAACAGTGGTCGCTGACCAAGCAAGAAACAATAACCTCTTTCGAAGCTTGGCGTCAGAATTTAAAATACTCATTATCGCTCGACCCCAACTTCGCCCCATTCTTTGTTGATGGCACTTCGTGGCTGAAGAAAACACCTTCAGCTCCTTTACGCGGTTTCGAAAGTGATGGGGAAGACGTACCTACAGCTAGACGTCGTACTGCTGAGCAAAAAGTGACACATTTCGAGTTTTTGCTTGGCCAAATCGCCAACTACTGCCCAGTTATATCTCGAAACACCATCACCAAAACTGCGTCGTCCACAACAGCAATATGGCAAGCAATTCGATCCCATTACGGCTTCCAATCAACAGGAGCCCATTTTTTGGCCCTTGATAACATTCACTTGTGGTGAGCGTCCAGAAGATCTTTATCAACGACTAGTAAGCTCTGTCGATGATAACTTACTGGCAGCCAATGGGGATATTCGACACCATGGAGAAGTAGTTACATCTGATGAGGAGGTGACCCCTTCTCTTGAAAATTTAATAACTCTGATATGGCTCCAACTGGTACACCCCAGCTTACCTGCTCTCATTAAACAACGATATGGTGCTGAGCTTCGTTCACAGACATTAGCTTCGTTAAACCAGAGATATCTCTAGCCTTAGACAGCCCCCTTGATGAAATTCACTCATCAGATGAAGCTAAAGTACTGCGTACAGCATTCAAGAAGCAAAATTTCAGCAAAACCCACCCATCACCAACTTATAACCGAGACCACCGCCCAAATATCTCACAGCCTTCTAAAGCCAAAGGATCACCACCAACAAAGAGCTGTCCCTTGTGCAAACAAGCTGATCGTCCACAGTATCAGCATTACCTGAGCAAATGTCCTTACCTTCCACACGA
Source organism: Corallium rubrum (assembly GCA_964035015.1). Taxonomy (NCBI): domain Eukaryota; kingdom Metazoa; phylum Cnidaria; class Anthozoa; order Scleralcyonacea; family Coralliidae; genus Corallium; species Corallium rubrum. Next base: position 83,910,144 of record OZ035997.1, read on the forward strand.
AGACCGTCAGTATTTAGCACGTTCACGTCAAGTCCTTAGTCCTGAAGACATCATGGATGGCAAGCCCCTCTCTGATTCAGAACCTGAAGTCCTTCCCAGTTGCCATGGCTACCACATCAAAACCACTACCCAGCGTGTCACTATCACACAATCTCCTCTTCTAAAAGTATTTTACTGTCATCATCCACTTCAACTAACGCTAGACACTGGTGCCGAAACCAGTATGATCAAAACCCGGGTCGCTAAAGCAATCGGAACAACTATTAAGAAAACCAACCAAAGCGCTCTCCAAGCCGAGGGTGTCACCCCTCTAGCAGTAGTGGAAGAAGTTCATCTAAGCCTAACACGTAATAATATGAGTCTACAACTAGATGCTCTAGTTGTTAACAACCTTGACGTTGATGTGTTAGCTGGAACCCCATTTATGACTGTCAATGACATTTCCATTCGTCCTTCCAAACAACAAATCACTATCCAGGGGTCAGACATCTCCTATTATGGTTCACCCTCACCCAGTCCTACAGCGAACAACATCAGACGTACTCAAGCAAGTGTCCTTTGTGCCCCTTCTCTATCAACCGTAGTCTGGCCTGGCAACTACCTAGAATTGGATGTTCCCAGTGACATTGATCCAGATGCCACGTTAGCTGTGGAATCTCGCCCAGATTGCTCAAAGTCTACTGGAAGTTGGCCCCACCCACACATCATTGAAGCTGTTGCTGGAAAGATCCGGATAGTCAACGACACAGATGAACCCAAAAGTGTTCCTCGCCATGACCATCTGTGCCAAGTCCTCCCCACCCACATACCCAACTCCACCGAGCACAGTGTTCCACCCATTAGCACCAGTCTTCCACCACGCATCACACAAACCAACTCATCGATCTTTTGTGAGGCTTGATCCTGATACCATTCTACCTGATAGCACACGCTTACAATTCCAGCACTTACTCGAATCATATGATGAAGTATTTGATTCTACAATCCCTGGGTACTATGGCGCCGTGCCCCTTTGAAGCCGTCGTGAACATGGGCCCAGTGCAACCACCACAGCGAAAGGGAAGATTTCCCCAGTATTCTCGTAATAAATTAGTGGAACTTCAACAAAAGTTCGATGACCTTGAATCCCAAGGAGTGTTTCAGCGACCCGAAGACCTTGGCATCACTGTGGAGTATTTAAAACCATCGTTCCTCGTGAAGAAGCCTAGTGGGGGACATCGCCTTGTTACTGCATTTGCCGACGTTGGTCGTTACAGTAAACCACAACCATCACTCCTACCAGATGTCGATTCCACCCTACGTACAATTGCCCAGTGGAAGTACATTATAGTATCCGACCTAACCAGCGCCTTTTACCAGATCCCTTTGGCTAAGGCTTCCATGTAGTATTGTGGAGTCGCAACTCCGTTCCGTGGTGTCAGGGCTTACACTCGATGTGCCATGGGCATGCCGGGATCTGAGACAGCCCTTGAAGAGTTAATGTGTCTGGTTCTCGGAGATTGCATACAAGATGGCAGAGCTGCCAAGCTCGCTGACGATTTATACGTTGGTGCTGACACACCCGAAGAACTGCTACAGAATTGGGAACGCATTCTACAAGCCCTCAAAAAGAGCAACCTGAAACTCGCTCCTTCCAAGACTATCATCAGTCCCCGATCTACCACCATATTAGGATGGATTTGGACGCAGGGACGCCTATCTGCCAGTCCTCGTCGTATCGCCACCCTTTCATCGTGTCCTCCTCCTGACAAAGTCCGTGATCTTCGTTCATTTATTGGAGCTTACAAGGTTATCGGTCGAGTCCTACCTCACTGCTCACACATATTAGCCCCACTGGAGAATGCTATTGCAAGTCAGCAGTCACAAGATCGCATACAGTGGACTGATACACTATCCGAATTGTTCCGTTCAGCTCAGAAATCCCTTTCAACGCATAAATGTATCACCTTACCGCGATCATCCGACCAATTGTGGATTGTGACAGATGGTTCCATAACTAAACGCGGCATCGGAGCGACCTTATACGTGTCTCGTAACAACCACCACCTTCTTTTAGCTGGGTTTTTCAGTGCAAAGCTGAGGAAACATCAAGTCACGTGGCTTCCATGCGAGGTCGAGGCCTTAGGCATTGCTGCCTCCGTGAAACATTTTAGCCCGTTTATTATTCAGTCGATTCACCAAGCTTGCGTGCTCACGGACAGTAAACCTTGCGTCCAGGCTATCGACAAGCTCCGTCGTGGAGAATTTTCAGCTAGTCCCAGGGTGACATCATTCCTCTCTACAGTTAGCAGATATCAAACAAACATTCAGCATTTGGCTGGATCAGCAAACATTCCCTCGGACTTTTCTAGTCGAAACGCACCAGACTGCAACGAGCCACAATGTCAGATTTGCAATTTCATCAACACCACTGAAGATTCAGTTGTCCGTTCGACGACCGTCGAAGACATCCATCGCATGCCACGTCTTCCTTTCACGACCAGATCAGCGTGGATCCAAATCCAGTCAGACTGCCCTGATCTCCGACGAACTCATGCCCATTTGAAACAAGGAACGCGTCCCTCCAAGAAGATCACCAACCTCAAAGATGTCAAACGCTATCTTAACGTCTTTACCATTGCCAACGACGGTCTGCTAGTGGTCCGCCGAACCGATTCTTTATGCCCATCAACTGACTCCATTGTTGTCCCTCGCTCTGTCCTCGATGGCCTTGTAACAGCTCTGCATATTAAGCTTGACCATCCTTCGAAACATCAGCTTCAGTTAGTGATGAAACGTTCGTTTTACGCCCTAGACATGGCAAAGGCCATTGACCGTGTATGTGACACATGCCACACATGTGTCTCGCTGCAGTCATTCCCTCAGCCTTTCACACAGCATACCACCGACGATGCACCTGAAGCAGTTGGCCTCTCCTTTGCAGCGGATGTTCTCAAACGCTGTAAACAACTTATCCTGGTCCTACGAGAAACAACCACTTCTTTCACGGTAACATCCATCATCCCTGACGAAAAGAGCTGCACTCTTCGCGACACCTTGGTCACTTTGCGTAGCGGTCTACACCCGTTAGAGGGCCCTCCAGCCATCATCAGAGTCGACCCTGCGCCGGGATTTGTTGGTCTACGCGACGACACCACACTCAAGAGTCTCGGTCTATCCTTAGAATTTGGTCGCGTCAAGAACATTAATAAGAATCCGGTGGCCGAGAAAGCCGTAGCTGAACTGGAACAGGAACTCCTCCGCCAAGCGCCGAACGGTGGTCCAGTAACCAACGTCATCCTCGCAGTTGCCACCTCCCGCCTTAATTCACGTCTTCACAGAGGTGGTATATCGTCCCGTGAGATGTGGACACAGCGGGATCAGTTCACACACGCCCATCTTCCCATGCCCGACAGGAATATTATCGTCAAACAACGCAACCAACGGATACAGAACCATCCTTACAGTGAGAAATCTGAAGGTCTTACCAGAAAGCACATCTCCCCAACGTCAATCAAAGTCGGCGACCTGGTATTTCTCCTCACCGATCATGACAAAACTCAATCTCGAAGCAGATATTTAGTCGTATCCGTCGATGGACCTTGGTGTTTTATCAAAAAGTTCTCGGGTAACCAACTGCGATCCTCATCTTACAAGGTTAAAATAACCGAATGCCAGCTGGTTCCAAGTCACTTGCCTTTACCCACACCCACCTGGCATTACGACCTTGACAGTGATGACGACGATATACCTTCAGACCATCCGCTCCCACCAATTGATGTACCTACAGTATTAACCCTTCCAGCGTCCGATGACAACCCACCAAGTATGCAAGATACTCCTCTATTTAGTTCTGCATCCTCTATTCCTCAAGATAATTGTGATGAGTTCACAAGAAGCAGTAACCGACCTCAACGTGACCGTCACCCGCCTAAGTATTTTGAATATGACACTTAGTCTCCGTTCGCTTTGTAACTCCATAGCAAACTTGTACTTTACAACTAGTTGATCTTCTCTAGCAATATTGTGATAAGAACAAAAGAGAAGCAAAAGAAAAAGATACCACGCCATATGTGGCTTAGCTGTTTACTTTATGTTAATTTATGTTAATTCATATCTAGGGAATAACTCCTATATAAGGATATGTCTTCCTTATTAGGAAAGCTCGCTTCTCTTGTTATTCCTATCGTTACTTCGGCTCTCAATCGTATAGCCATTGTTGTACTCTAGTTTATATTACACCGAGTTTGGTTATCGTTGTACCGAGTGTTTCCTTCCTGACTGGCGAAGGATGTATTTGTCTTTGATGAGGCCTTGGCTGAAAAACAGGCCACATTCCTCTATACTGCTGGCCCTATCCTCGCTGCTCTAACAGCGCTCGACCACATTGGGGATGAGGGGGAAGATGCTGTGGATCCAGACCCAGACCTTATAAAGGCAATGCTAGAGGATGCGCTAGTACTCTTGGGAGATGCTAATGTCCGCCTTAATTCTTGGCGCCAGCGTCGTTTTGCTGACTACTTAACTGAAGCTGACTAACGTACCCTCAAGGAGGAAATCCCATCTGACAAGCACCTCTTCCCTGATCGTTTCCACGAACGAATAAAGAGTGAACACAATCACACCTCCACCAATAGCAACTTAATCAGCAAACCTCTTGATCGACAACGCTTCGCAGGTAGAGGGAGACCAAACCAACAGCCCTTTCGTGGAAAACCCACTTACCCAAACCAGCAGAATTATAGAAAGCGGAAGTGGAATTACAACCACAAGGGTCGCACCTCCGGTCCACCTAAACGTCCTCAACAAGCACGTTATGACCCAGCCAGCAAAAGCTGACTATCCGTTTCCACCGCTCATGTCAATCAACCCTCAATTGTTTCTACCAGCAGGCCGTCTCTCCAAATGTTTGCAAAACTGAAAGACAATAATGGGTTTTACAATCAGTTCAAGGGTACAAAATACCTCTTTTAAAGACTCCCCACCAATGGCGAGTACGCAACACACGACCTCGTTCCTTAAAGAAACAAGCACTAATGGACACTGCTATCAAGGACTTGTTAAACAAGGGTGCGGTCACAAAAGTCCAACCAGAAAAAGATCAATTCGTCTCAACCCTTTTCCTCGTAGAGAAAGAAAATGGCAAAGGCCAGTTTCGACCAGTTATAAACCTTCGGGCACTGAACCGATTTGTTCTGACGGAGTCCTTCAAGATGGAGAGCCTCCAAGTGGCAAAGGCACTCATCCAACCCAGCGACTACATGATGAAGTTGGACCTGAAGGATGCCTACTACACAGTACCAATTTACCAAGGACACTGCCGGTACCTCCGCTTCTCATACCGAGGGACCCTTTACGAGTTTCGTTGCCTGTCGTTTGGCCTTTCATCAGCACCTCGAGCCTTTACAAAGATCCTCAAACCGGTAGCGACGCTAATACGCTCGTTGGGAATCCGGATGGTCATTTATCTAGACGACATCTTACTTCTTTACCAGGACAAAGACGAACTACTGAAGATTTTTCATGAAGTTTTGGAGCTACTGCAGCATCTGGGGTTCACTGTCAAACGAGAGAAGTGTTCACCATGTCCCACCCAACAGCTGGTGTTCTTGGGGGGACTTCTCGATTCTGTCAAGATGATGATCTCCCTCCCTCTAGAGAAGTTGGACACCATCATCAAGGAGGTCCGCGAGATACAGAAGGCAGAGAAAGTACCTCTGACGATCTTATCATCACTCCAAGGTCGCATGAGCCATGCTGCACAGACAGGTATCTGGATGGCACCCTTATATTACCGAAGCATCCAGCGCAATCATGTAAGATCACATCATTTCGACAAGTGTTCGCAGAAAACCCTGGTGTCTGTCTCACAACCGAGCCTCAAGGAACTTCATTGGTGGTCCTCCCCAGAAATCCATGCATTCAATGGTCACCCTCTACAAACACCGCTCTTCGACATGACGGTTTCAACAGATGCATCGCTCATAGGCTGGGGGGCGACATGGCCAGGGACAACGATCGGTGGTCGGTGGCTTCCACAGGAGGCCAAATCCCACATCAACCTGCTAGAGCTAAAAGCAGCTTATCTAGCCTTACAAGCCTTACAAGCCTTCTACAAGTCGCAGCATCCGACTCCGAAGCGCGTCCTCTTACAAATGGACAATACCACAGCCGTGGCGTATGTCAACAAGAGAGGGGGTACGCGATCGCACAGTCTGTCAGTGCAAGCACTGGACGTGTGGGCACTGGTCCTAGAATCTGGTTCCTGGATTACGGCACAACACATCCCTGGAACATCCAACAGTACAGCAGATGCAGCATCCCGACAGTTCAACAGCTATTCCGAATGGGCTCTACACCTGGATATTTTCCACCAAGTCACGAAACGATTTTATCGACCAACTGTGGACTTTTTTGCCACACGAGCCAACCATCGTCTTCCCCAACATGTGTCACGTTACCCGGACCCGGGAGCCATGGCAGCAGATGCCTTTCTTTGCAACTGGTGTCAGTGGAGGAGCTGGATATACCCACCAGTGGTCCTGCTGCCCAGAATCCTCAGGAAGATTCGGACAGACAGAGCAACAGCACTGATTTTGACCCCACACTGGAAAGGTCAACCATGGTTTCCCAATCTCCTGGAGATGCTGGTAGATTATCCACGACGGCTACCGCAGATTCCACACCTGATCTCACTCCCCTTCGAACCAGAGAAGGAACATCCACTCCAACACACCCTGCATCTAACAGTATGGCCCGTGTCCGGGAACGCTATAAAGCAGAGGGACTTTCAGATACGGCTACAGAAATACTCTTGTCGTCCTGGAGCAAAGTCACACAGAAGCGCTACTCTGGACCCTGAAAATCATGGTCAAGCTGGTGTTCTGAACGGTCTCTCTGTCCCTTTACTGCCCCTGTAAATAGTGTCTTGACATTCTTAGCGGAATTAGCTCATCAAGGGAAATTGGCCTATAGAACGATAGGCGTTTACAAATCAGCCATTTCACAGACCCATGATCCAGTGGGTTCTGTTCCTCTGGGAGAACTCCCAATGGTGGCACGGTTCACGAAAGGAATTTTTCGAATGAATCCTCCAAGACCGAGACTTTGCACTACTTGGAAAGTTCAAGCTGCTCTTGCCTATATGGAAGGGCAAAAACCTGTTGAGGAACTTTCGCTTAAGGAACTCTCCTTTAAGTTGGTGTTATTACTGGCCTTGACATCAGCTGCACGAGCCCACGAATTGACAGCGCTAGACTTAAAACACCTAGCTGAGAAAGAAAATTCATGGGAATTTTCCTTGGCCATGCATACACGTCAAACAATCTCGGCCTAATCATACTAGCAGAAAGATATATCTGCCAGCCTATCCACAGAAGAAAAAGCTCTGTGTGGTAAACACCCTAAGAGAATAAAAGGTGAGGACAGCGCCAATCCGGCGTTCAGATTCTTCTCAGCTGCTTCTTGCTCTAGTGGCTCCGCATGCACCAATCTCGAGCCAGACTGTCTCAAGGTGGTTGAAAGGCGTGCTCAGTCTAGCTGGGATTGCTCCGACTTTCACAAGACACTCTACGCGCAGTGCGTCAACATCGGCGGCTGCAGAAGCAGGTATTCCACTAGAACTGATTCTTGAAGCAGCAGACTGGGCTTCAGCTGAAACATTCCGTGCCTTTTACCATAGGCCTACATCCAGAGAAACATTGGCGAACTCTGTTATTTCATCTGGATGATGGAGTACGTTCATATTTGTTGTTTTGTTGTTAAGAAGTTCATATACTATTATACTATTAATATGATGGAATAAAGTGTTATTCGGGGTATACTTATGTCAGCAGGCTTCGTAATCTGCACCATCTATACCTGTATATAACTGTATATACCTGTATATAACTTCGTAATCTGCACCATCTATACCTGTATATAACTGGACCGCTTGCTACTATTATCTTTGAGTTATGAAAAGTGTGGCCATTTGAACGTGGCGTCAAATGGCGAATTTGAATCCTGGATTACAGACGCAGGCTTTATAAAATATCCCGTAAAAATGAAGAAAAAAATTCTTGACTCGCTGCTATTTTCAAAGATAAACACAACAATCATTTTGGAAAGGTTAAAAAAGGTACAGAAATAAATACACAAACGGCAGTTATGTTGTTAATTCCTGTCGGTTACTCGGTTTTGTTGCCGCATAAGTTATATTTATTAAATTGTTTTTCTTGCCGAAACGAAGAAGGGACAACTGAACTGACAAGTGAATACCAGGCCGGCATTTCGACGGCTTGTATTTTAATACTTTTCGTATGCTTTCGGCACATTTTAGCACTTTTCGAAAAGGATTTAATAAGCTTACTGTTTTAAAACATCACTATTTCTCGTTGTAAAAACACACCAAATCTTGCGAAAAATTCTGTCTTTATGTTGAAATGTTCCGGTGAGTTTGAAATCTGAACCAGAATGGCCAGTGAAGGCAAGCAAATACGAAGTAAACACTTAATCCCGAAACGTCAATCATATACTGAAAAACGTACGTTGTAAAACATTTATTTTGTATTTCGACAGACTACATTGAAAGTTTTAACTACTTACTACAAGCTGGTGTTCTCCAGGTGTCACTAGTTGCCAACAACGAAGTGTAAAATTATATTAAACTGAAAAAAACATGGCCAGTTTAGATCAATTTTCAAACAGAGAAATTTTTTTTTACAAAAAGAACAAGCATAAAACGCCTACAGACCAGTGTCAAGCACTGGTCAGTGGCAGCTCCCATGATCAGGACTCAAATTCGCCATTTGACGCCATGTTCAAATGGCCACACTTTTTTGGCAATTGCAAGAGCAAGCGGTCCAGTTATATACAGGTCAGTGATATAAATACATACATACATACATATAAACATCTCGCAGAATTTCTTTCCCACTCGCGTGTAATTTCGCATGTAAGTGGACTCCACGCGTGTCGAAATTAGCACCCTCGCCCAGGCACCCGGGCCTTCGGCCCTCCGCCCGGGCTCCGGGATAATAGTTTGGCTTTATAAGGAAAATTTAAAATACGAAAAATATATATTAAAATTGATATATTGAAAGAAGATCCTGAGTAGGTTGGGAAAAACAAATATTTATTTATTTTAATTAAGAAATACATGAAACAACCCCCTTGCCCGCTTTAATGTGGAAGGTACGCCAGTAACATTAACGATGACGAAATTATGGTTTCATTTGACGTTGTATCACTACTATTCACAGCGATACCAGTTGACAGAGCATGTGAACATATCCGCAATAAACTTACGAAAGACAAGACTTTACAACACAGAACTAAACTATCAATTGACGACATCATTAAACTTTTACGCTTTACACTTTCAAACAGCTACTTTAACTACAACAAGCAGACATACCGACCCACACATTAATTTTACCATAGAACATGAACATGACGAAAAACTTTCATTTCTAGACACCGAAGTAACACACAACAATGGATCCCTTTCTATTGACGTTTACCGTAAACCTACACATACTGCACAGATACTTACACCACGACAAACAACACAAAGTTAGCACAGCACAAACTCTTTTACACAGGGCTTCAACACTACCTAACACCAACGAAGGAAAACAACAAGAACGCAAACATGTAACCAGTGCCTTAATGTCGAATGGATACCCTAAGAAATTCCTACAGGAAGTTGAACACCCGAAGAATTAGTAGAAACATTTTTTGAAAATGTGGGACCAAAGACGAACTATGAGTATGCTGTCCTTCCGTACATTAAAGGCCTAACAGAACCCTTAAAACGACTCCTTTAGCCATACGGCATCCGTATTACAACAAAACCTCTCCGCACACTACCATCACCCGAAGATCAGACTAATGTGGTGTACCGTATTAATTGCTCGGATTGCTCGTGGAGCTACATTGGTGAGACAGGCAGAGCCTTCAACACTAGGAGAAAAGAACACAAGAGAAATGTAGAGCAATGTAAAAGTGGGTCCAACATCGCCAAACATGCTTGGTCAAACAATCATCAAATAGACTTTAAAAACAGTAAAATTATTGACAAAGGCAACTATCGGCATAGAATAACATTACAATCATGGCACACCACAAGCACAAACAATTCTGATAATAATTCTAAACATTTGCCCGAACAATGCCGCTTTCTTATTAAAAAACTCTAAATATCATAAACATTTAAATTTAGGCGTTAACCTTATATGTAGGCGGAACTGTCACTTGTATGTCACTTACCATCTGTTTGTCCCTATATGTAATTGTAAACCACTGCCGTATCACACTCAGTTTTCATTGTAATTCACCCCTCGAAGACTGCAGACTGACAGTCGAAAGCTTGTAAATTAAACCAGAGAACGTCTAAAAACCTAATATGAATAATCCTGGTTTCGCTTCAAACATCTTTAAACCTTAGCCAAACTGAACTATGAAGTAGTTCAAGGTTAAACTCGACAAGTGCTCGTGTAGAATAAAGGCACGGTAGAGAAGAAACGGCAAGATTGCTTGCATGCGAGCTCAAGCGTATTATTGACACAATCTAGTTGTCGAACGATGCCTCCCAAGAAAGCTCTTCAAATTGAAGAATTCTTTCCAAGTAAATTTTTATATCACGCCGAAAGTCCATCCCTCCTTCTTTGTTGTCTGAAATTTTCAGAGCTAAGTAGTTATCTACTTACTTCCTGTAGTCATTTAAAGAGGCAACATCAAAGTTTGAAGTTGTCCAAAACTCCAAATTATGTATGCTACGTCAAGATTTGGAAATCTTCTCCTAAAGGCTTCCCTTAATTGTCCTTGTTTGGCTTCTTGTTTCATGATAGGAAAGTACCATGAATGCTCTTTCACGAACGATTCCATATGATATTTTGAAGTAAAAATACAATTATTCAACGCAAGTATATTATACACTTAATGTCTGCTCCCGAGGGAAACAGTTAGTTTTGTTTTCCCGAGAGTCCGGATATTTCCCGAGACGAAGTCGAGGGAAACATCGAGACTCGAGGGAAAACAAAACTAACTGTTTCCCGCGGGATCAGACATTAAGTGTTTTGTTATATAGCTTGAGTTTCGCTGAATAATTTCGACGTTTATCAAGGGAAAGTACACGAAAGACAAACGCTAAGACTTACCAAAACATTTCGCCTGGCTCCGTAATTTCACTTCAACCAAACAAATATGACACATGCTTTGAAGGGCTATAAATATTCTTTTTTTCGTATACCAAACAAGCTTTTGTTTATAGGATGCCGTGAAGAGTTCAAAGTTCTAGCGGGCAAGTGGGCAACAATTGAAAACTTATTGACCGAGCAGGCAATAAGTTCTCAATCATTGCCCGCTCGGTAGACATTGAAATTTATCTAAGGTCATGTGACCACAAACCAACCAATGACAGTCATCGTTGCATCCAGTGAAACTCTAGCTATATAACAATGGATTTTATCCTGACAGTTTCATAAATCAACCACAAAAAAGTTTGATTATTCTGGTCATAAGTCGATTTGACCAATCGGTATACAATCTCAGCACGGTGACAATCTCAGACCGCCACACCGCCACACCGGCTTCATTCAGACTGCTAGAAAGCTACAGCAGTAATTGTCTAGGAATATTATTGTTATTGTTAGTTCACTAGTTCAGAACTACAACAAGACTCTTATCATGAAAACGTCCCGGGCCGCTCAGCAACAAACATAAATAATATACATGGAAAAAACACCCAAATATTTTGTTTATACAAACTCGAGATCATGTTCTACTGGCACGCCTCTTGAATCGTTCCACAAGAAATTAATAATGGACCAACCCTTACCGGTGTATGCATTAACTCTTTCATGTCGAATTTATTGGAACCTGTCAAGAGCCTATCAGCCTGATTTCTCACTATACACACGCAAACTATAAGAACCATTTCAGCCTGACATAAAAAATGGGTGTTCTTTTATGCAGGTTTTTACTGTAAATCACACAACTTTTTCTTTCGTGATGTTTTTCTTTTGATTAACAAGAACATCGTCTTAACAAATCCTTAATCTATGAACAAGAAGTGGAAAGTTTATTGGACTGTGGACATCTGTGTTTGGTTGAACTCTGCCGAAGATGTAAATCTATCAACTTTGAAAAGGAAGAAACCAAGAATATGTATGCAAGAAAGAAATGTCAATTGAACAATGAATTAAAGACGTCTAAACCAGAAAGACTCCTTCATGATCCAACGTTTAATTATTATGAAGTAATAAATGTAAGTAGGCATATATATATATATATATATATATATATATATATATACTTAAAATACTCTCGCCTTCGGCTCGAGCTTGTATATCCAATACAACACGGCCACTCATATTGTAAATACTATATATATATATATATATATATATATATATATATATATATATATATATATATATTACTACTGTAATGATGTAATCAATATATCCCGATATCACGCTGTTATAAACTAACGTGATGTTGTCTAACCATTGCATGCAGATGAAAGAAAGTGATCAAACATGCGAAGCCAAAGGTGCTGTAGCTCCAAACGTAGCTGTATTTAAGACAATACTTTTATGCAATTAATCAATCTGACAAGGCAGATTTAGAGTAAGCTTTTATATATATATATATATATATATATATATATATATATATATATATATATATATTGTTCACAGCTCACTGCAGCAAGCCTTGGTATCACATGTTGGCACCAGCTCTTGCTGTCGTGGTAGGTGCAACACCTGTAAATACTTAGACTCCTCAATTTCAATTTCGGCTCCAAAATGTAGGTTCAACATAACCCACAGTTTCACTTGCACTTCCTCCAACCTCATTTACTGTATCTCTTGCAGTAAATGTCCCATGCTTTACATAGGAGAAACTGGAAGACGTTTAGGTGACAGGTTTGTTGAACACCTTCGTGATGTCAAATACAATGTGCCAAACAAACCTGTTGCCAGGCACTTCAACAGTGCCAACCACTCCTTTTCCAACATGAAAATCTGTGCCATTCAGCCCATTACAGGTTGTAACGATACTCGTCGTAAACAAGAAATGCGTCTCATTTACAAACTTGGTACCATTTACCCTCACGGCCTCAATGAGCGATTCTCTTTCATTTAGCTCACTCCACCACCATATTCCACACCTTTTCCTTAACCTTTTTTTGATGATTTAAATAGTAATTTATAACCTGTTTCTTTGCCTATTTGCAGGTACCTGACCCACAAATTGGGTCAGCACCTGCACACAGGCTAAAATTACATATTAATTTATTTGTTTACTTTGTTTTTATTGGCTTACATGTGTTCACGTGATTCCCATTGTAGCTCTGCTATAAATACGCGTGACCACATGTGAGTTGTTTACTAATTTCTCCTGACGAAGGGCCTCGAAACGTCGAGAAGATTTTTTTCTCTGTTTTTCAGGCCAACGTGACTTAACCCTGGTAATATTTATATATATATATATATATATATATATATATATATATATATATATATATATGCTAAGCTTTTATATATATATATATATATATATATATATATATATATATATTACTTAAATTTATAAAATACAATAAAATTAATGTGCTGCATAGGCAATGTTCAATTGAAAAAAAATATCGAAATACTAAAGGTTCTATAAAACGAATTGAACTGTACATTTCTCTAATAAAGGGCCTTAGCACGAAACACTACAGAACTGCATGCAATATTCCTTAATCTAAATCGCACTTCACGTTTTAGGCTGCAGTATTTGGAAATTATTGGAGCCGACCAGCTGGGCATCTATAAATTATTTGGTCCTACCAGACACAAATTGTTGGGGTCCACAAGGTACAGATCCTCAGCCACCCCACTCCTGTGCTTAGTTGAGGCGTTCAGTAAAGTGATCATCATATGTGATCTATTACAGTACACACGTGGAAATATGTATTGTATTTATTAAATATAGCCTCTTCCGCAGGCAACTCAGTCGCTTCCCAAAACGGGTTTCCTGTTGAGTCCTAGTCCTTGATCGCCCGTCCGTTATGCGCTCGGCTTGCTGCAGGGAACCCGTCTGTATTGCGGGTTTTTTTGTAAGATAGATGGATGGGTGGATGGATGGATGGATGGATGGATGGATGGATGGATGGATGGATGGATGGATGGATGGATGGATGGATGGATGGAGGGAGGGAGGGAGGGATGGATGGCGGGAGGGAGGGAGGGAGGGAGGGTGGCAGTGAGGGAGGGAGGGAGGGAGTGGGACGGAGGGAGGGAGGGAGGAAGGGAGGGAGGGCGAGAGAGAGAGAAGGAGGGAGAGAGGGAGGGAGAGAGGGAGGGAGGGAGGGAGGGATGGAGGGAGGGAGGGAGGGAGGGAGGGAGGGATGGAGGGAGGGAGGGAGGGAGGGAGGGAGGGGGGATAATAGTAATAATAATAATAATAATAGTAATGATAATAATAATAATAATAATAATAATGATAATAATAATAATAATAATAATAATAATAATAATAATAGTAATAGTCATAGTAATAATAATAATAATAATAATAATAATAATAATAATAATAATAATAATAATAATAATAATAATAATAATAATAATAATAATAATAGTAATAAATATATAATCTTTAGAATAATCGGTATAGCGCTAGTCATGCAGTCATGACAACGTTGATGCAATTAATTTGGATTTGATGCTTAATTAATAGCCATTTAAAACTATGGTTGATTAAACCAGTGAATGGAAGACGCATTTTGATAATGCCGTAAGTTAATATTAACCTATTTCTTAGCAGCTTATGCCAAAACTGTTATTTTAATATAAGCCGCTTCTGGATATAAAGGCCTAGAGCTTATAATCCGCAGTTTACCATAACTTTTTAAACGTAACTTAAAAAGTTACTGTTCACGACCCAACTGATCTAGTGTGAAGAAAGGGCCCATATGCGCATCTGAATACATTTGTAGAGATTTGTGCAATATAAATTAATTAATTAAATTAAATTAAATTAAATTTATACTCTTTGTTTTCCTTTAATTAAGTTTATTTACGTATTTTAATTTCTTCAGTAACCTTTGCGGCAAATTTTACCAACCTTGGAGCAAGTGGTCGTCTTGGACCAATATCACTCGGATCTTTCTATGCTGGTCAAGATCACGAGAATATGGTGCAAGTAGTGAATGGCATACAATATTGGACTGTTCCTTTCACCGGAACGTATCAAATCACAGCGGTTGGCGCGTCAGGTGGTTACGATATAGCTGGACCTGCTGCAAGTGGTCGTGGTGCATATATGAAAGGAGATTTTGATTTGAACAAAGGAGAAGTGATTAAAATACTGGTTGGTCAAGAAGGTGTTGAAAATCCTAGACATTATTCTGCAGGTGGTGGTGGAGGAACATTTGCTGTGACGTCATTAAATAAATCATTGATCATTGCTGGGGGTGGAGGTGGGATTGAAGTCCTCAAATCTCGCCTCACTAATTGTGACGCAAGTGTTGGAACATCTGGAAAGAAAAATCAGTGTGATAAAACTAAGACTACATGTTTAATTTGGTCTGGTGGAGTGAATGGCAGTGGTGCACTGGGAACTGACGAAAACGATTATTCAGGTAAATCTTTCACTTTGTTTTGAGATTTGAAATTACTTTGTATATCCAAGGAATTACGGCACCAATAAACTAGCTTGGAGTTTCCCCTGCGTCGAATTATTATTATTATTATTATTATCATCATCATCATCATCATCATCATCATCATCATCATCATCATCATTATTATTATTATTATTATAATTATTATTATTATTTTTATTATTATCATCATCGTATCCTTAAATTTGTTCCAATTTAGTTTCATTGTTCTAAGCTATAGAATAGCTGTCTGAGAGAACTATTGATAAAACCATCGTTACAAATGGTAAAGTGGTTCATTGGGATTTCGATTATCGCTCAAGCACAAAATCTGATGCCCCGCCAGTCAAATGAGAGTGGAGTTTAAATTCGACTTTGGAAGCCGCTAAGCTTTGTTTTGATTTTCGGTACCATGTCAAGCGGAACATTTAGTTCCGACATTAGTTTGGGAACACAATCGTTTGGTCCGTTTCCCAATGGGAACAGATCGAAAAGGAACAAGGCGTTCTCTTTTCCAAATTAGGAACGGTTGGTTCCGCTGTTTGAAAGCGGAACAAGCATGCGGTCCCCCTTTGGGAACGTACAGTTCCGCAAATGGGTACTTTTGTTCCTTTAAAAGGAACTAATACTTCCTAAAATAGGAAGTCGTAGTTCCTCTTTACTGATAACGATTTCGTTCGGCATTGAAAAGGAACATTCGTTTAATCTTCCAAAGTTTGCAAGCATTTTTCAAACAAATACGAGGCACAGCGCTATCAAAAGATGATAGTCATCCATGGATACGTTATTAAATGTACGTGCCATGTATATACCTTCACATTTCAAGAGATATAACCAAGAGAAAGTAAAAGTTGCTTCTAGCTATCGTTTTCGGCTGACGACTACCATAGAGCTCGGTAGCCCGTGGTAGCCCGTCGGTAGCCCGTCGGTAGCCCGTGGATTTTAATAGGTTTATATAGGGTAGCCCGTAGCCCGTGATTGTGAATGCAAAATAAGTTTCAGATCATTTGCATAAACCTAATTTATTCAGATTGTCGTAGAGATCGGTAGCCCGTGGTAGCCCGTCGGTAGCCCGTCGGTAGCCCGTGGATTTTAATAGGTTTATATAGGGTAGCCCGTAGCCCGTGATTGTGAATACAAAATAAGTTTCAGATCATTTGCATAAACCTAATTTATTCAGATTGTCGTAGAGATCGGTAGCCCGTGGTAGCCCGTCGGTAGCCCGTGGATTTTAATAGGTTTATATAGGGTAGCCCGTAGCCCGTGGTTGTGAATATAAAATAAGTTTCACATGTAATTTACATATTATTTGCTCTGGTTTTCATGCATATATATATAGCTTATAAATTCGCGCTATCTAATATGGGTGTATATTTGCATCGTTGTTGGGGAAAATCTAGGCCACCTCACTCAATAAAAACAAAATAGAACGGATTCTTATATTCGAAAGAAAATTAAAGCGGCTGTATCATCGTATATGTAATGTGTATTTAGCATTCTGTTGCTCATATTATATTTCTCGCTGTTCTCATTAACTTTTGTCCAACAGATCCCTTAAAAACAAAACATTCTAGTGTCAGATATTTTCTAATTTTTATTTCATTTATCATTTCAACGTTCTATCAGAACATTTGTTACAATAATTTTATGGCGATCGCTCGCATCCTTAGTGTTCTTGCTTCTCTGCCAGAATGGAAATCATAGTCAGGATGACGTAAGATAAACGACCACCGTGGTCCGAACTTTTCCAAGCCCCTTCTTATAAAATCGTCTTCTTGTTTGGTAAACCTAATAGGTTCTTTTCGTTTACGCGGTGTTGGCTCTTGCAGACACATCACTTCTCTGTTGACAAGTTCAAGTTCTTTTTCACTGTCGCTGCAATCACTGCGATCGCTGTCGGTGATGTCGATACGTTCTGCTTTCAACTGCTCAACGCAAGTGTCCATAACTTCTCCTTCGACCCCGCGCAACTTTTCCATGCATGTTCGTCCTCTGATGGCAACCTCTCGCGAGCGCAACTTCTGGTAATGCACTTTGGCGACGTTCGAACTATGTTTCTGATCCTCAGACACCATCTTCTGCTCCTCCACGTCTAATGCAACTGCACTTTCGGTTTCTATTATTTGCCTATATCTTGTGGGATGAATGTACTTTCCGATTGCCTGAAAGACTAGAATGCTTAGGAGTTCAGTGAGTTTCTGAAATTGTGCACCGTTACGATTTACGAGCAAGTACTCGCATTTTGGTTGCAGTAGTGGTCTTACATACCGAACGTAGTCGTCGACAATTCCCAGGCTGATTTGGTCAAAATATAGGGAATTGAAGCCGTACTTTTTCGCTGTTTTAAATCTAGTTTGGTCAACCATCCCACCATTCATTTTAGCGCTTTCAAACATGTTAACGGTCAAGTGTAGGTAGGTCATCGGTCGACATCCCTTTACCTTAACAAACATAAACACCGCGAGGAATCGCGTTGCAAATGTCAAATTTGTTGAACTTACAAGAGTCGATCGTTTCTTACACTCTTCCAAAATCTCCTTGTAACGACCAATGTGAAAGGGGATCACCGTCTGCAACTCGCTCAAGGAAGCCCAGCTTCGTCTGGACTCGAGCGTTTCAATATCAAGGTCGGTGGTCCAGTGGGATCGCATTTGTTTTGCCAGGCACTTCTTCGCCCGTTTTATGTATACTTCTGTTACCGAAAAATTCTGTAGCACGCATCCCGGCGGGGAATTAAACTTACGAAAATCGAGAAGTTCCGAAAAACTTGATACGTAGCCTAGTTGACCAGATTGACCCATTTTCCAGGACAACTGGAGATGGTCAAGGAAATCGGTTAGGAGTTTGGAAGAGCCGAGAAAGTAATCGATGATTTGTACAGTCGACAGAACGGTCGATTCGTCTTCTCCCGACTGTAAACAGCAAAATTTAATGAATTTAAGGGCTCGCGTGACCGAGATGTCGGCTTGCTTTTCGGCTTTGCCTCCACCTGCAGTGCTCTGTAACCAAAGCGAAAATGAACGAGAGAATTCATTTTCGATCGAACAGCATGGTAGTGTCAGTTTGTTCCTCGTCGACTTAACCTCGGTCTTTTCTTTCACTTGACTTGCCACGATTTGTGGTTTCTCGTCGAAGTATTTATACCATGGATGTTTCACATTTACATGCTTTCGACAGCCTCGTCGACTTGCAAAACCAGGATGATCACATACCGGAACGGGACACCGATCTAAGCCGTGCTCGTCCTTTTCGATATGGAGTCTTCGCGGTTTGGTGAAAGCCCCTGTCAAGGACTTCCAATCAACAGCAGCATGTGCCCGTACCATTTAACAGTAAACTGAATTCGTTGGGGAAGAGAAATGACGTGTGTTTTCCCAGCACAATCTTAAATATTTTACACCCACGATCGTTGCCAATTAATTTCCGATGATAGTCTGAATAAATTAGGTTTATGCAAATCACCTGAAACTTATTTTGTATTCACAATCACGGGCTACGGGCTACCCTATATAAACCTATTAAAACCACGGGCTACCGACGGGCTACCGACGGGCTACCACGGGCTACCGATCTCTTCGACAATCTGAATAAATTAGGTTTATGCAAATGATCTGAAACTTATTTTGTATTCACAATCACGGGCTACGGGCTACCCTATATAAACCTATTAAAATCCACGGGCTACCGACGGGCTACCGACGGGCTACCACGGGCTACCGATCTCTTCGACAATCTGAATAAATTAGGTTTATGCAAATGATCTGAAACTTATTTTGTATTCACAATCACGGGCTACGGGCTACCCTATATAAACCTATTAAAATCCACGGGCTACCGACGGGCTACCGACGGGCTACCACGGGCTACCGATCTCTTCGACAATCTGAATAAATTAGGTTTATGCAAATGATCTGAAACTTATTTTGTATTCACAATCACGGGCTACGGGCTACCCTATATAAACCTATTAAAATCCACGGGCTACCGACGGGCTACCACGGGCTACCGAGTTATATTAGTCTGAGTAAAGTCAATTTATGGAAGCGCTACGTTTAAGCAAAGTTTACTCTCTTTTATTTGTTATTCTTCTTTTCCAAGACAGAAATAGAACAAAAACAAAAAATATCCCACTTCAACGGGTCAGTAGTCACACAATATTGGAAAACAAAATTTCCTCTACCGCGACCTCCAGGACTTTATTTTTTTCCAGCATGTTTGAGAAGATTAGATTAGATTAGATTAGATTAGATTAGATTAGATTAGATTAGATTAGATTAGATTAGATTAGATTAGATTAGATTAGATTAGATTAGATTAGATTAGATTAGATTAGATTAGATTAGATTAGATTAGATTAGGTTAGGTTAGGTTAGATTAGATTAGATTAGATTAGATTAGATTATTAGATTATATGATTATATGATTTGATTAGATGACTTGATTAGATGATTAGATTAGATGATTAGATTATATGACTATATTAGATGATTAGATTAGATGATTACATTAGCTGATTAGACTAGATTAGATTAGATGATTAGATTAGATTAGATTAGATTAGATGATTTGATTAGATTAGATTAGATTAGATTAGGTTAGATTAGATTAGATTACATTACATTGTTTCATTAGATGATTAGATTAGATTAGATTATTAGATTGGATTGGATTAGGTTAGATTATATTAGGTTACATGGGTTGATGATTAGATTCGATGATTAGATTGGATTATAGGTTTAGATTAGATGATTAGATTATATGATTAGATTACATTACATTGTTTCATTAGATGATTAGATTAGATTAGATGATTAGATTGGATTGGATTGGATTAGATTAGATTAGATTAGATTAGGTTACATGGGTTGATGATTAGATTCGATGATTAGATTAGATGATTAGATTAGATGATTAGATTAGATTATTAGATTATATGATTAGATGATTTGATTAGATGATTAGATTAGATGATTAGATTGGATTGGATTAGATTAGATTAGATTAGGTTACATGGGTTGATGATTAGATTCGATGATTAGATTAGATTATAGGTTTAGATTAGATGATTAGATTATATGATTAGATTAGATTACATTGTTTCATTAGATGATTAGATTGGATTGGATTAAATTACATTAGGTTAGATGAGTTGATGATTAGATTCGATGATTAGATTAGATGATTAGATTAGATTATTACATTATATGATTAGATGATTTGATTAGATGATTAGATTAGATGATTAGATTAGATGATTAGATTAGATTATTAGATTATATGATTAGATGATTTGATTAGATGATTAGATTAGATGATTAGATTAGAGGATTAGATTAGATGATTAGATTAGATTAGATTGTTTCATTAGATGATTAGATTAGATTAGATTGTTTCATTAGATGATTAGATTAGATTTGATGATTCGATGATTAGATTCGATGATTAGGTTAGATTATAGGTTTAGATTAGATGATTAGATTAGAGGATTAGATTAGATGATTAGATTAGATTAGATTGTTTCATTAGATGATTAGATTAGATTAGATTGTTTCATTAGATGATTAGATTAGATTTGATGATTCGATGATTAGATTCGATGATTAGGTTAGATTATAGGTTTAGATTAGATGATTAGATTAGATTAGAGGATTAGATTAGATGATTAGATTAGTTTAGATTGTTTCATTAGATGATTAGATTAGATTAGATTGTTTCATTAGATGATTAGATTAGATGATTAGATTGGATTGGATTAGATTAGATTAGATTAGGTTACATGGGTTGATGATTAGATTTGATGATTTGATTAGATTCGATGATTAGATTAGATGATTAGATTAGATGATTAGATTAGATTATTAGATTATATGATTAGATGATTTGATTAGATGATTAGATTAGATGATTAGATTAGAGGATTAGATTAGATGATTAGATTAGATTAGATTGTTTCATTAGATGATTAGATTAGATTAGATTGTTTCATTAGATGATTAGATTAGATTTGATGATTTGATGATTAGATTCGATGATTAGATTAGATGATTAGATTAGATGATTAGATTATATGATTATATGATTTGATTGGATGATTAGATTAGAGGATTAGATTAGAGGATTAGATTAGATGATTATATTAGATGATTAGATTAGATTATTAGATTATATGATTAGATTAGATGATTAGATTATATGATTAGATTAGATTAGATTGTTTCATTAGATGATTAGATTAGATTAGATGATTTGATTAGATTAGATTAGATTAGATTAGATTAGATTAGATTAGATTAGATGATTCGATGATTAGATTCGATGATTAGGTTAGATTATTTGATTAGATGATTATATTATATTATTAGATTATATGATTAGATGATTTGATTAGATGATTAGATTAGAGGATTAGATTAGATGATTAGATTGGATGATTAGATTAGATGATTTGATGATTAGATTCGATGATTAGGTTAGATTATTTGATTAGATGATTAGATTAGATTAGATTAGATTAGATTATTAGATTATATGATTAGATTAGATGATTATATTAGAGGATTAGATTAGATTACATGATTTGATTAGATGATTAGATTAGATGATTAAATTATATGATTAGATTAGATGATTAGATTAGATTGTTTCATTAGAGATGATTAGATTAGATTAGATTAGGTTAGATGAGTTGATGCTTAGATTCGATGATTAGATTAAATTATATGATTAGATTAGATGATTAGATTATATGATTATATGATTTGATTGGATGATTAGATTAGAGGATTAGATTAGAGGATTAGATTAGATGATTATATTAGATGATTAGATTATACGATTAAATTAGATTAGATTGTTTCATTAGATGATTAGATTAGATTAGATTGTTTCATTAGATGATTAGATTAGATTTGATGATTTGATGATTAGATTCGATGATTAGATTAGATGATTAGATTAGATGATTAGATTATATGATTATATGATTTGATTGGATGATTAGATTAGAGGATTAGATTAGAGGATTAGATTAGATGATTTTATTAGATGATTAGATTAGATGATTAGATTAGATGATTAGATTAGATTAGATTCTTTGATTAAAGGATTAGATTAGATTAGATTATTAGATTATATGATTAGATGATTAGATTAGATTAGATTAGGTTAGATGAGTTGATGCTTAGATTCGATGATTAGATTAAATTATATGATTAGATTAGATGATTAGATTATATGATTATATGATTCGATTGGATGATTAGATTAGAGGATTAGATTAGAGGATTAGATGATTATATTAGATGATTAGATTATACGTTTAAATTAGATTAGATTGTTTCATTAGATGATTAGATTAGATTAGATTGTTTCATTAGATGATTAGATTAGATTTGATGATTTGATGATTAGATTCGATGATTAGATTAGATGATTAGATTAGATGATTAGATTATATGATTATATGATTTGATTGGATGATTAGATTAGAGGATTAGATTAGAGGATTAGATTAGATGATTATATTAGAGGATTAGATTAGATTACATGATTTGATTAGATGATTAGATTAGATGATTAGATTATATGATTAGATTAGATGATTAGATTATATGATTATATGATTTGATTGGATGATTAGATTAGAGGATTAGATTAGAGGATTAGATTAGATGATTAGATTAGATGATTTGATGATTTGATGATTAGATTAGATGATTAGATTAGATTAGATTAGATTGTTTCATTAGATGATTAGATTAGATTAGATTGTTTCATTAGATGATTAGATTAGATTTGATGATTTGATGATTAGATTCGATGATTAGATTAGATGATTAGATTAGATGATTAGATTATATGATTATATGATTTGATTGGATGATTAGATTAGAGGATTAGATTAGAGGATTAGATTAGATGATTAGATTAGATGATTTGATGATTAGATTAGAAGAGACTTTTCCACGATGAGATTGTGGAATCGGACAAGGGATGAAAGTCCTCGTAGATATTTGAAAACAAATCCCGTCGGAGACTTCGATGACATCCACGTTGAACGAAATCTGGCTGATGATTTCGCATGCTGGGTGCGACAGAATCTTCTCCAGTACTTGGAAATGCTTTATGACCATCTCGCGAATCGGCTCGTTACTCAGTAATTTGTGAAGGTAACTTCTGACGTCCATCATTTTGAGATAGGTCATGGTCGCCTCGGGTGGTTTAGCGTAGACGTCTGATTGAAACAACGCATGGTCGCACATCTTCATGAGTTTCTCTATCTTCTTAATCGTTGCACTAACTTCGCTCGTAGAGGAGAAGCACGGTTTTGGCAGAGTTGCGTTCGTTGCCCAGTTTCCATCTGCGACAAGGCCATCTGCCATCAACATGCCAATAGCCTTGTTTAATTTTCCCACAAATTCCACTTCGTTCACAACCATCACACGAAAGGGCTTTGTGGGAAAGTGCCTGGGCTGGCTTGGTTGTTCCACCTCAGAATCTTCATTGGACGATCTGCGTGCTGACTCAGCATAGCAATATGCATTGGATTCGTCGACCATTTGCTGCACCGCTGCATTATCATGGTCTTTAACCACTTGAAAGAGTTGTTTCGCAGCAGTTTCCGCCTCGTTACTTGCTCTTGTATTGATGCGTTTCACTTGCGGTTCGACGTCTTGGTTATGCAAAGCGGCAAACAAGGCATTCTCGTTGCACGCTTCTGTCTCGCGGTATACCACAAAGTACGCTATCGCAGGATACATTTTACTCGGACCAGCGATACCGTTCGTCTGCCGTTTGCTCTCCGGATGTTTCCGGTTGGACGTTACACCGGTGATACAGGAGAAAAAAAATTGCACACCATATATTTCTGATAGTGCTTCGTCGAGCTCCAAGCGTTTGGAAGCTATTTGTTTCGTCGCCAGTTCGGTGTCTTCCTCGCTCACCCTCCATGTACATCGACATCCGACGGCCTGAAGGTCGTTGGAAATCTGTTAAGGCAAAGCAAAGTTCAACATTTATTTGTTTGAGATTCGTTGTTCTGTGATAAACGTAAAAATGCAGCAAAATACCAACGAAATATCACTTACCAAAGTTAAAACATTAGCACGAAGCGAATTCTGTAATCTTTTCGAGTCTAACTGCTTTCGAGGACGCCTTGGTAACATTCTTTGCTCTTCTTACATCGCAATATCACGGGCAAATTCCTTACAGTTGAAGCGCGAAATTTATATGTTTTTACCCGAAGTAATTTGCATAAGTGTATGAAGAATCGGAACCGAATAATCTACTTTGGTCATTATCATTATCATTAACATTATCATTATCATTATCATTATCATTATTATTATCATTATCATTATCATTATCATCATTATCATTATCATTATCATTATCATTATCATTATCATTATCATTATCATTATTATTATTATTATTATTATTATTATTATTATTATTATCATCATCATTATTATTACTATTATTATTATTATTACTATTATTACTATTATTACTATTATTACTATTATTATTATTATTATTACTATTATTACTATTATTACTATTATTACTATTA
The DNA here is from genome assembly GCA_964035015.1 of Corallium rubrum. Lineage (NCBI taxonomy): Eukaryota > Metazoa > Cnidaria > Anthozoa > Scleralcyonacea > Coralliidae > Corallium > Corallium rubrum. Next base: position 83,935,337 of record OZ035997.1, read on the forward strand.
TTACTATTATTACTATTATTACTATTATTATTATTATTACTATTATTACTATTATTACTGTTATTACTATTATTACTATTATTACTATTACTATTATTACTATTATTATTATTACTGTTACTGTTACTGTTACTGTTACTGTTACTGTTACTGTTGCTGTTGCTGTTGCTGTTGCCGTCGTTGCTGTTGCCGTCGCCGTCGCCGTCGCCGTCGCCATC
>OZ035997.1:83935754-83970754 GCA_964035015.1 Corallium rubrum
TTGTATTAACCGAACAATCTGTGCGCCATGACCGGCTGGCATAATCGTTTATGAAATTAGCATATTACTGCGGTCAAAAGTTTAATATTAAATATTTCACTTATATACCGCGAACCCAGCCGAACCAGTATATACTGTAGTGTAGGCATTTTGTTTATACTTTTTGTCGCCTGATATTAGTTTAAGATTTTGATTTTGATATCTATTATCCATATAATGTATATGGACTGTGTCAGTGTCTTGTTGACTTGTTAGACCGTTTTATAGTCGTTTCGTCCCCTCGCCGTTTCCTCCCCGACCATTTCGTCCCCACTCCCCTCGCCGTTTCGTCCCCGACCATATTTCGCTATTTTTAACGTCGAGCGGCGGGCCGAATTGTGAGAGGCCTGGAATAAAATGTTTTGCTTGGCCCCAAATCTGGCCCCAAATCTGGCCCCAAATTATACAGGCAATTTCGACTCGGAATGGTGAGATACGCGGTTTTCGTGCTTTCAGTTGACTCTGTTGAAATTAAATTACCTTGATATTGTGTCCATGACTCATCGGCTATTGTGAAAAACCAACCACCGCGATATGCGACAAATGGGCTGGGCTTGTGGATCGGAAGAGGTTGGGGACGAAAAGGTTGGGACGAAACGGCTGGGGACGAAACGGTTGGGGACGAAACGGTTTAGGGGACGACACAGTTTAGGGGATGAAACGACCAGATACCGTTAGACCACATGCTTGGTGTAATACGATCTCTAGTTCAGATGTGATAAATTGTGATTTGATAATAACTGATTTAAATAAACTGATTTAAAACCAGTTTGCTCTTTTTCGGCCTTCCAAAGGCTGTCCATGTTGGAATTACAAGCTTGCCATGTGTGTATTATGTGTTTGCTAGGCATGCTGATGAGCCCTGATATATTGAGCGAAACAGTCATTTTTGCACCTCACGTTTTATTTACCGAAAATCCCAAAAAAGATCTAGTGTGGGTATTAGTAACTAATCATACCCCCCCCCCGAAAAATTTCCGTACCCCCCCTAAAAGATCCTTCGATCCTAAAAGTACGAAAATGTGTATTTATACTAATTTATACTAATGTATATTTATACTTCGTCTCGGTTATTATTCACCGATATTCACCTCGCCTTCGGCGAATAATTGTTAAATTTTGCTCAAAGCATTCCGGACAAATGACTTTTCCGTCCTCTTTTGCTTTCTGAAACACTCTACCGTCATAGTTTTCCTCGACAAACTGCTTTTCAAGGCGCCTATAAGTACGATCGTCAAATGCTTCCGCCGTCTTGAAATCATTAGTCGGCAGGCGTTTCTTCTCTCTTAACTCACACTAACACTTTGTGATACATCTTGAATTACCATTGCAGAATTATGCGCAGAAAAGCTGCGCAATGCAAAACTGAGGATTTATCTTAAGAACCTAAATAGCCTCAATTCACAATTGACACCAAATATACAGTATAAGAATATTTTACTAGTTCTTAAATTACAAGTTCTTAAATTTCTGCTTGTAAAACCTTGTCTAGTTCTACAGTGTATAATGATTTAATACCGAACAACTAACTTCTTCAAATCCACTACCAAAATTTTCAGTTTAATTAAGTGACAAATTTCTTTAAAATTATTTCTCATTGGCACCCAGGTACATGTGCAGATACAGATACTGTACATTATCCAAAATGCACATATCTGTGGTAAAAATGATCAATAAGGCCTAATGACTTTTCCGGACAAATGACTTTTCCGTAATCTTTCGCTTTCTGAAACACTCTACCGTCATAGTTTTCCTCGACAAACTGCTTTTCAAGACGCCTATAAGTACGATCGTCAAATGCTTCCGCCATCTTGAAATCATTAGTCAGCAGGCGTTTCTTCTCTCTTAACTCGCCATTTCTCCCGCCCGCGCCTACCGCCTGCGCCCTTCTCGCCCAAAAAACGCCTGCGGAGGAGGTAGCACTGTTGCACAATCTAGTGTTTTGATTGGACAGCTACCCCTAGCTGTTGCACAAATGCTAAATATAGCCTGTTTCACGGACTATATTTAGTTCAACTGTTGCACAAACCACTTCAGATTGATCTGGTGCAACAGCGCACCAGGCCTGTTGCACAAGGATGTTGTACAAGGAGATGGGTTAACGGGGATTGTGATTTTAAAAATGAAAAACGTACGATATTTCAAATTCTCGAAGTGATTTTTTTCGCTATATTCTCTCAGCTGTAGAGCTACTGGAGGAACTGAATAAATAATTGAAAACAAGTGGGAGTATCTTTGTGAGCTACACTTGGAGCATTTCCCTATCATTTCATCTGCATGTACATGTATATACGAAATCATGCAACAAGTTCTTAATTTTTTTCAAAAACCAAAAATTAAGTTAGTATCTTCTTGTCATAGTTATTAAACATTAGCTGATTTAGCCTCCTTAGTAACATTTTATGTGTTTTCGCCACTAACACTTTGTGATACATCTTGAATTACTATTGCAGAATTACGTGCAGAAAAGCTGCGCAATGCAAAACGGAGGATTTACCTTAAGAACCTAAATAGCCTCAATTCTCAATTGACACCAAATATACAGTATAAGAATATTTTACTAGTTCTTAAATTACAAGTTCTTACATTTCTGCTTGTAAAACCTTGTCTAGTTCTACAACAGTCTATAATGATTTAATACCGAACAACTAATTTCTTCAAATCCACTACCAAAATTTTCAGTTTAATTAAGTGACAAATTTCTTTAAAATTATTTCTCATTGACACCCAGGTACATTATGTGCAGATACAGATACATTATCCAAAATGTACATATCTGTGGTAAAAACGATCAATAAGGCCTAAAAAATTGTTTGGTTCTGGTTTTACGCTTAAAAAAATTAGGGTAGTAGGCAGCTTGAATTTTTTTTACTTTTTTTTTTGCAAGAACCTTAAAGAAATTAAACAAACGTTTAAATAGTCACTAACTGTTATAACGTAGGAGGGTAGAAAAAAACCAGGTACTATTCTCAATCATACAAACATGCTCTTTGGCAATGAGAATGCCCTGTCTACACTGTTTCACTCACCTTGTTTTTTTAATTTGTCAGAAAAAAAATTAAATATATATATATATATATATATATATATATATATACTGTATAAAAAGTAGAGTTGGTCAAAAAACTGGAACCAAACAACTTTTTTACAGAGTAGGCCTAAAGTTTGGTTCAAATTATTAATAAATGATTAATAATAAATAAATAATAATTTTGGGAAATCATTAATAGGATTATAATGAGGGTTTATCAGGTCATGTACTGTATGTCATACCTTCTTCTGATTGACCAGCCCAATAATTGAATTTGTTACCTACCAAAAAATTATTAGCCAATCAGAAGATTGTCTGTGATATCAGACCTGATAAACCTTCATAATAAAATTTATTATTCACAAACAGTATGATACTAATTACTTACATCAACCAGGATTCATTGTCAGCAATAATTGGTATGGTGTTCAACCACTTCCTGCACACAGTTTCAAAATACGCTGTACATGTATTACACAAATTTATGCACTTTATAGTTTAACTTCTGGCAACAGTAGACAGAACCACTTTAATGAAGTTCAGTCATGTGCTTTACCAATGCACTAGCTTTAAGTCAAATGTGACATCACATTTCAAACATATGTACTGCATCCCATTTGGTTCTGTGGCTTCAAGTTCGTGGGTCAACAAATGTTGATCAAATGCTTCACAATCAAAATTCATGTTACAGTAATTACACTTGAAACTTTTTCCTGTGTTATGTGTCTCTTGATGATTTACAAAACCAGAATGATGGGAAAATGCTTTGTCACAGATATCACAAGTGTAAGACTTGACCAGTGTGTATTCGTTTATGACATTATAAGTCACCTGACTCAGAAAATGTCTTGTCACAGACATCACACTTGAATGTTTCTTGCCAGTATGTGTTTTTCTGACATTGGAGGTTAAATAAATCAGCAAATATTTTTTTACAGTCATCACATTTGAAATTATGGTCTCTCTCCAGTATGTGTTCTTTTATGATGTTGCATGGTAGCTAAACGGGCAAACATTTTGTCACAGAAATCACATTTGAAAGGTTTCTCTCCAGTATGTGTTCTTTTATGAGATAGTAAGTTACTTGACTGGGAAAATGTCTTGTCACAGACATCACACATGAATGGTTTCTTGCCAGTATGTGTTTTTCTATGACATTGGAGGTTACATAAATGAGCAAATGTTTTTGTACAGATATCACATTTGAATGGTTTCTCTCCAGTGTGTGTTCTTTTATGACCTTGCATGGTAGCTAAACAAGCAAACATTTTGTCACATAAATCACATTTGAAAGGTTTCTCTCCAGTATGTGTTCTTTTATGATATAGTAAGCTACTTGACTGGGAAAATGTCTTGTCACAGACATCACATTTGAATGGTTTCTCTCCAGTATGTGTTCTTTTATGAACTATTAAATCACTTGAATAAGAATAAGTCTTCTTACAGAGATCACATTTGAATGGTTTCTCTCCAGTATGTGTTCTTTTATGAACTATTAAATCACTTGAAGAAGAAAATGTCTTGTCACAGACATCACATTTGAAAGATTTCTCTTCAGTATGTAATACCATATGACGTCTTAAACTTGATAAACTGCCAAATGTCTTGGTGCAGGCTGGACACCGATGGGACTTTTCTCCATTCATGTTAGAACTCCTTTTCGTCAAGTCAGAATTATTACTCATTGTAGATCCTTCACGTTTCAGAGAGCTCCTCATCTTATCAATTCTCCACAACCACCTTTTGATTTCCAACAAAATATGTCAAATATAAATCCGATCTTCACAACGACAAAACACTGAGCCTGCGTTGCAACTGACCTGCGGAAAACGGAAAACGTCGTTTCTACTTCATTTAATACACTAGAAATACATGAACGCAACGACCCATCGCCCGCTTTATAATGCATTTTTTAACCCCCACTCCACCGCATCCCCCCACCTAATTTCTGTTTGTTTGTTTGTTTGTTTGTTTGTTTGTTTGTTTGTTTGTTTGTTTGTTTGTTTGTTTGTTTGTTTGTTTGTTTGTTTGTTTGTTTGTTTGTTTGTTTGTTTGTTTGTTTGTTTGTTTGTTTGTTTGTTTGTTTGTTTGTTTGTTTGTTTGTTTGTTTGTTTGTTTGTTTGTTTGTTTGTTTGTTTGTTTGTTTGTTTGTTTGTTTGTTTGTTTGTTTGTTTGTTTGTTTGTTTGTTTGTTTGTTTGTTTGTTTGTTTGTTTGTTTGTTTGTTTGTTTGTTTGTTTGTTTGTTTGTTTGTTTGTTTGTTTGTTTGTTTGTTTGTTTGTTTGTTTGTTTGTTTGTTTGTTTGTTTGTTTGTTTGTTTGTTTGTTTGTTTGTTTGTTTGTTTGTTTGTTTGTTTGTTTGTTTGTCTGTCTGTCTGTCTGTCTGTCTGTCTGTCTGTCTGTCTGTCTGTCTGTCTGTCTGTCTGTCTGTCTGTCTGTCTGTCTGTCTGTCTGTCTGTCTGTCTGTCTGTCTGTCTGTCTGTCTGTCTGTCTGTCTGTCTGTCTGTCTGTCTGTCTGTCTGTCTGTCTGTCTGTCTGTCTGTCTGTCTGTCTGTCTGTCTGTCTGTCTGTCTGTCTGTCTGTCTGTCTGTCTGTCTGTCTGTCTGTCTGTCTGTCTGTCTGTCTGTCTGTCTGTCTGTCTGTCTGTCTGTCTGTCTGTCTGTCTGTCTGTCTGTCTGTCTGTCTGTCTGTCTGTCTGTCTGTCTGTCTGTCTGTCTGTCTGTCTGTCTGTCTGTCTGTCTGTCTGTCTGTCTGTCTGTCTGTCTGTCTGTCTGTCTGTCTGTCTGTCTGTCTGTCTGTCTGTCTGTCTGTCTGTCTGTCTGTCTGTCTGTCTGTCTGTCTGTCTGTATGTTTGTTTGTTTGTTTGTTTGTTTGTTTGTTTGTTTGTTTGTTTGTTTGTTTGTTTGTTTGTCTGTTTGTCTGTTTGTCTGTTTGTTTGTCTGTTTGTTTGTTTGTTTGTTTGTTTGTTTGTTTGTTCATTTGTCTGTCTGTTTGTCTGTTTGTTTGTTTGTTTGTTTGTTTGTTTGTTTGTTCATTTGTCTGTTTGTTTGTTTGTTTGTTTGTTTGTTTGTTTGTTTGTTTGTTTGTTTGTTTGTTTGTTTGTTTGTTTGTTTGTTTGTTTGTTTGTTTGTTTGTTTGTTTGTTTGTTTGTTTGTTTGTTTGTTTGTTTGTTTGTTTGTTTGTTTGTTTGTTTGTTTGTTTGTTTGTTTGTTTGTTTGTTTGTTTGTTTGTTTGTTTGTTTGTTTGTTTGTTTGTTTGTTTGTTTGTTTGTTTGTTTGTTTGTTTGTTTGTTTGTTTGTTTGTTTGTTTGTTTGTTTGTTTGTTTGTTTGTTTGTTTGTTTGTTTGTTTGTTTGTTTGTTTGTTTGTTTGTTTGTTTGTTTGTTTGTTTGTTTGTTTGTTTGTTTGTTTGTTTGTTTGTTTGTTTGTTTGTTTGTTTGTTTGTTTGTTTGTTTGTTTGTTTGTTTGTTTGTTTGTTTGTTTGTTTGTTTGTTTGTTTGTTTGTTTGTTTGTTTGTTTGTTTGTTTGTTTGTTTGTTTGTTTGTTTGTTTGTTTGTTTGTTTGTTTGTTTGTTTGTTTGTTTGTTTGTTTGTTTGTTTGTTTGTTTGTTTGTTTGTTTGTTTGTTTGTTTGTTTGTTTGTTTGTTTGTTTGTTTGTTTGTTTGTTTGTTTGTTTGTTTGTTTGTTTGTTTGTTTGTTTGTTTGTTTGTTTGTTTGTTTGTTTGTTTGTTTGTTTGTTTGTTTGTTTGTTTGTTTGTTTGTTTGTTTGTTTGTTTGTTTGTTTGTTTGTTTGTTTGTTTGTTTGTTTGTTTGTTTGTTTGTTTGTTTGTTTGTTTGTTTGTTTGTTTGTTTGTTTGTTTGTTTGTTTGTTTGTTTGTTTGTTTGTTTGTTTGTTTGTTTGTTTGTTTGTTTGTTTGTTTGTTTGTTTGTTTGTTTGTTTGTTTGTTTGTTTGTTTGTTTGTTTGTTTGTTTGTTTGTTTGTTTGTTTGTTTGTTTGTTTGTTTGTTTGTTTGTTTGTTTGTTTGTTTGTTTGTTTGTTTGTTTGTTTGTTTGTTTGTTTGTTTGTTTGTTTGTTTGTTTGTTTGTTTGTTTGTTTGTTTGTTTGTTTGTTTGTTTGTTGTTGTATATTAATGACACACAGATCAGAAAACAAGGTTCATCTGTAGTCATGTATTGACACAGTAGCGGCGCCACGGGGAGGACTTGGGGGACACGTCCCCCCCCCACCCCAGTTCTCTCCAAGGTCGCTCTTCCAATTCGTCCAAATTCGAGGAGAAAAGTTGGGTAGGGGGTTAGGAAAAAGGGGGTAGGTTTTTGACAGAGATTTGAAATCCGGCTCATGGGAACTACTGGCATAAGGGCAGGCAACCTACCTAAATAAACTTTTGAATATAAGAATGAAGACAAGTAATAAAACACCTCAAAATTATTGTGATTTTATTTCATTTTTAATATCGATCGGATGATTCGAAATAGAATGGCACTGTTAGATATCTCTCTTAATTTTTTGACAGTATCTAGTAATTGATATGAAATATCCCATACAAAGACCTGAAATGTGTAGTTTTTAGTGTTTTTTATGACGTTTTATAATTTTCAAAATTCTGTAAAATCTCTCCCAAAATTCAGGAAATGGTATTTCAGAGCTTCTAGATTTCAAAATTTTCCGTTAAACTTTCTTCTGCTTTTGTCACCACAAACACTGCCAATTCAGTCCAGTCTTTCCGGATTGTTTTTCTTGTTCGTGGTTTCTTACTTTTTTCGTTCTTGACACATAAATATGACAAGACATCATTCAGTTCTCTTCATGATCTAAAAAGCCGTTTGTTTCAAAATTTCTTCATCGTTCCCTCTCGAGTTATGTAGAATACACCAGAGCAAAATTCTTTACCGGCTTTGAACAGCGGTTTCGATTCAGGACACATCCTTCTTCTTTCAGTCACATTTCGTTCGGCATCTTTTTCGGTATTTTTTTCGTATTAATTTTTAGGTTTTTCCAGTGGTTTTAAGTCGTATTTACTGTTGTCTTTTTCTCGCTACCACATCTCTTCTTATCCTTCTTTCTTTGGTATTTTTTCCATAGTAATATTAATGTACAATGTTGCTGAAACCATTTTTTCGGGCAAAGATTTCTTTCGTCATGATCATTGAAAAACTATTAATTTCGTAATCCAACCGAACTTATAAATTATAATTTGCTGACGTAAATTTAAATAATTTGAATAATTTGACAGGTTAGTTACCAGTACCCTGCTATTCGAACTGCGCAAGTTGTGGTGATTTGATAACATATATATATATATATATATATATATATATATATATATATATATATTTAACATGTTCTAATATCATTTATAATATATTATACCCAATATCATTTATAATATACCCAATTCTCTCCTGGCATTACCACCTTATTATATATACAGAACTCGCGATCAAGCTCTTGGCAACGGCCTCCGTGGCTCAGTGGTCGGAGCATTGCGCTAGAATTGCAAGGTCGTGGGTTCAATTCCTGCCGGAGGGCCTGTAGTTGCATTTTTCGCAACTGCTCCCGGTTTGGTCTTAAAATGTATATATTCTACACTCGAATTTTCCTTCACCCTAAATCCTTAGAACATGCTATGTAATCGAGTGAAATGCCCAATATCATTTATATATATTTAACAGTTATTCACCGAAGTGGATGTGAATAGTGAACAACTTTAACATTCTTGTATTTTTCGGTATTTTATACAAGACACGCCCGCTAGCAACTTGGGCACTATAAACGGCACTTGGCGTACTCGATATTTGTCGACAAAACAGTTTTTACAACTTTTGAATATATTAATGGCTAGAAAATTGTAAAGAAACATACCTGTGGACACTCTTCCACTTAATTTTGTTGACTTTTCTCGTGATCAGCCTTGTTTATCAACAAAATCTCCTGCTTCAGTAAACAAACCAAAACTGTCCGCCATATTGTTTTGCCCGCAGGTGAATAGTGCAGGATATCCCGAACTAGAGGAACCAATCAGATTGCTTGAAAAGCACTATTCACCTGCGAGGTATGTGCTAAATATATGCCTGAAGATTCTTTTTTAGATGAAACAGCCTGTAGCAGACTTTTGAGGTAAGCGAAAATCTATATTTGCTCTAACTATATGTTATCGAGCACTCTTTGCGTTTCGTAGACCAAAACCCACACGTATATATATATATATATATATATATATATATATATATATATATCTTAATCAAAGAATTAAAACTCTTCAAATTTCAACTTTTTTACTACGTTTCTGTTTTTTCAATAATTTTAACACCCATATCCGATAAACAACAACAACATCAACATCAACAATAACAATTTATTGTATCCTTTGAAAAATATCATGAATAGAATTACATAAATTATTTTGATAAGTTAGGGTACTGACTTCCAGAAATAACTTTAATGGGCTAAAAATGCCAGGAAGCCAGTTCACAAAGTTGAAATTAAATTACATGGTTGGAATATTTACAAAGGATACAAACACGTTGCAGCTATATTTAACTTATTCATTTTTACATACATGATCAGAAAAGCCAAATATCACTGCACACATAACACAGAAAACAAACTTACACAGACAGATCTACACTATTATAGTTAAGAATATTTTTCAGTAGTATGGTGCAATGTTAATCAACATTGTAATAACAAATCAAATTAACACCGCATACTTAAAAAGAAAAAGGATGAAAAACGATCAGAACAGCCTCATTAACTCTCAAAGCTAGATAAGGAAGGAAGGAAAGAAGGAAAATAACTTCATTATACATTTTTAATAATCTTCTAATAAATCATTTTTCATCTTTTTTTTTAAATTTTAAAAGGGAAAACAATTTCATGTTATCATCTATAGAATTCCATAATTTTGATCCTTGAAATTTTATGCTAAATAGGCCATAATTAGTTCTTGCTTTAGGAAGGTAATAAGACCGTTTTGATGCCAGTCTTGTATTATAATTATGAACTCTATCTATTGAAGTAAAGAATTCATCAAAATCTGCAGGTAATAATTGATGGTGGAATTTGTACATAAATAATGAATTGTGAAAAGTTACCAGATCCATTAACTTAATTATATTTAATGACTTAAACAAACGACTTGAGTGTTCATCATACTTAGAAAAAGTTATTATACGCGTGGCCTTTTTTTGTAAGGCAAAAAGAGATTGTAGAGTAGTGGGATACGTATTACCCCAAGTAATTATTCCATATATTAAAAAAGGATAAATCAAAGCATAATAAAGGTTAATTAAAATATTAATATGGACATAGTACCGTAATTTAGATAAAATTCCAATACTTCTCTTGATTTTTTAGAAATATTTTCAATTTGGGATTTCCATGTCAGGTTAGAGTCAATCAGGATCCCAAGATATTTAACCGAATAACATTGTTTTAAAATTTTATCATTTATTGTTAATTCAAAGTTTATCCCTATTTTCCGTTGAGGTGGATGGAAGAGGACGAAATTTGATTTTTCAATATTAAGTGACAACTTATTTGCACATAGCCAAACATTAATGTTATTTAATTCAGCATTAATATTTGATTGCAAGATATTAATATTTTTATGTCTATAGAACAGATTTGCATCATCAGCAAATAAATGAAAATCAAAAAGAGTAGAACTTTGATGGAAATCATTGACATACAGCAGGAATAGTATAGGGCCAAGAACTGATCCCTGAGGTACACCACAAGAAAAATCAACACCTAGGGCTTAGCTGGGTCCGTGGTCTGAACTGTGTCATATGGTGGCTGCTTAAAAGCGCCTTTGATATGCCTCGACACGGCCACATTGAAAAATCCTTAGAATTTGAATTTGTAACGCATGATTTGTATTTAATCATTGTGAATAAAGAGAATTAGTTTTTTTAGTTTAGTTAGTTAGAAATATTTTTAGGCAAAGATGTGGTATTATTTACTGTCACAGTTTGTTGACGGTCACTAAGATAAAAAGTGAACCAGGATTTGGCCACACCCCTTATTCCATAATGCTCTAATTTTTTTATTAAGATTTCATGATTGACCGTATCAAATGCTTTACTAAAATCTAAGAATATTCCACATGACCAGTCTCATTCATCGATTGCTTTTTGAATTTTATCAATTATACTAAGAACGGCATGATCTGTGGAATGTTTAGGACGAAATCCAAACTGATTGTCAAACAAGACTGCTTTATTTTGAACAAAATCAAGCAGTCTTCTAGACATTAGTTTTTCCAATAGCTTATTAAACACTGAAAGGAGGGAAATTGGACGATAATTGCAAAGACTTGTTTGAGGACCTTTTTTATAAATTGGTAAAACGTTAGCTAATTTAAAGTTGTTTGGCACAATGTCAACTGAAAAAGAAACATTGAATAAAGTCTCCAATGGCTTTGAAATTACAAATCTAAGAATTTTAAGAACTGAGACTGGTATACTGAATGGGCCAGTGGCCTTTCCAAGTTTCAGGTTATAAATTACATTTTCAATTTCCTCAGAGGTAACAGGTGAAATATAAAAACTACTACATAGAGAATCAGTTAAATAATCAAAGGGTGACATTTGTACATTTGGTATAGAACTGGATAAACTATTTCCAATATTAGCAAAATAATTATTAAAAGCATTTGCAATTGTCATCGAATCAGTTATTGCATTATTTCCCTCCATGATTTTCGTAATTTTATGATTTGTTTTAGACTTAAAATGAATTATTTGTTTGATACCTTTCCATACTCTCTTGGTATCTTTAATGTTCTGTATAAAATAGTCATTATAATATTTTCTTTTACTAATTTTCAATATGTGATTTAATTTATTTCTATAAAATTTAAATTTTGAATGATAATAAGAAGATTTTGTTTTGAGAAATTTTTTATATACTCTATTTTTAACATAAATTGATTTTTGAATTGCACGTGTAATCCAGGGTTTAGATTTCAATTTTATTTCTTTTCTAGATAATTGTTTAACAGGAATATGTTTATCAATTACTTCAAGTGTTTTAGCATAAAAAAGATCAAACATAAGAGATGGATCTTCGTTCGATGCATAAATTGTTTGCCAATTAATACATTGAAATTCAGTAATAAAATCTTCTTCATTAAACGTAGAATAATCTCTCTTATACATCTTAACATTTGCAGGGAGGGAAGAAAATTTGTTAATTATGATAAACTTTGGCAAATGATCTGTCAGATCATAGGCAACAAAGTGTTCAATTGAATTAAAAAAAATGTTATCAATTAATGTTGAAGAGTGGTTAGTTATTCTAGTTGGTTGTAAAATTTGTGGTTGAAAAAAAAAGGAACCAAGTAGATTTATAAAATTGTCAGAAACTGTGTGTGAATTTATTTTCAAAAGATCAATACTAAAATCCCCCATTAATAAACAAAGTGTATTTTCTCTATGGAGTATCTCAACTGTAGAGTCAAGATATTCCATAAAGTGATCCAAATTACCATTTGGATGTCTATAAACTACCCCGCATATTAAATTTGGTTGGCCATCAGTTTCAATTTCAATCCAAAGAGACTCAAAGTCTAGGCCAGTAACTGATATTTCATTTCTAATTTTGAAGTTTAAGTTATTTCTGATATAAAAAGCTACACCTCCTGCATTTGAGAGGCTATGCTTAAAAACAAACTCATATCCAGTTATTTAATTGTGTATTAGTCAAGGAATCCTGATTCTCTCTAAACTTAATTTCAGAAAGCCCAATTAATGAAAATGGGAAATACAATGCAGATAACATATCTACAAGACTGTCGTGATTGGCTGACAAACTCCTAATATTGCAATGCAATGCAGAGAATGATCTACGGTCAGATAAACACTCATTAATATCAGAATTATTATGATAATCATGTGTAGTATAATAAGTAAAATTTTGATCTGAAAGCATATTCTGATCTATATCAAGGTCAGTTAAATGAGGAATATTAGTTATAAGCGAAGTAATACTTAAACAAGGTAAGCTGTTCAATTCTAATAGACTATAATCAAGGTGAGGTGTAGATGTTGATATAGATGTTGAACATCTAAGGCAATTCACACTTGAGTCACACATATATTAAGATTATTAAAATTAAAGAATATAATATATGATATATTTGTATATGTACTTAGCTCGATAGCTTAGTTAGTTCATCTTTATTCTGCCATTGGATGTCCAAATGAACTTATAATTAAGATCTTTCTTGGATTTTAGACAGCACTTGAATAGATCTTTATTCTTCTCAGTAAGGCTTTCATTGATATAGATCCTATTAGAGATATTGTATTCAAGATCTTTCGCTGTTTTGAACCTTAACCTGTTTCTGGCTCGATAGAAATCTCCTTTATTGTCACGACGGACAAACTTGACAATGATTGCCGGTTCCAGGCGCTTCCCTTTATATCGTTTGTTAACAGGCAAGCGGTGACTCACAGATATATCTTCCCCGACGATTTCAACATCCACAAGTTCGGCAATTTTCACTACAATATTGTTGGTAGATTTCATGAATGAATTTTCGACGACTGGTATACCTTGGATTTTTACACAATCCCTTCGCGAATGCTGCTCAAGAACATTATAAGAATCTTTTAGTTGAAGAAGCTGACTCTCTGTTTGATGGAGGGCAGACTTTAGGATTTTATTTTCAGCCTGGATCTCGATTCTCTCCATTTCTTGAGAGTTAAGCTTCAAAATCACTTCTTCATACTTTTCATTTGCCATGTCTATAAAACGCATTGCTTCTACAAGTTTAGTATTTAGATCAGAGACTTTCGAGTTCAATGGTGATAATTTCTGGTCCAGTGTTTCATCTAATATTAGCTTCAATTGCTCTGCTGTTAAATATTTAGTCATTGTAAATCAGACAAACAACACATAAACATAAAAATACAAACAAAATTTATCAAAAAGCAGTAATATTTATCAAAAAGCAGTAATATTTGTTAAAATAATTAAACCTTCATGACCTGCTCCAAAAAAATGGGCATAAAGATGTTCAACCGCCATTCCCCTTTGACCCTTTCCATATCTTAACAAACTACTTTTGTGGTTGTTAAACCGCATTCTAAATGCTGGGATTGTGCTTCCAATGTATTGCTTAAAACGTTTCTTACATTTCAAAAGATAAACAACACCCTTAGAATCACAATCAAAGACATAATTAACATAATACTTTCTACTACCTTTCCCATCGTCAAATTCGTTTCCCTCCTCAACTAAACTACAAATTTTGCACCGGCCTTTGCCACATTTTCTCATCCCTTTCATACCATCTACCCTTTTCTGACGTTACTCCTTCCCAATTCGTCTTTAAGATTTTTTGGCCTCCTAAAACTTACTATCGGAGCCTCCTTAAACATACCTTTTATGTCACCCGAAGCATGTAAGATGCTAAGGCTCTCGTGAACGTTTCTTCTAATGTGGTCAACTTATCAGAACGAAACTTATCGGAAGATCAGGTTAAGGTGTTATCACGGGACAGAAATTTTGTCCAACCCCAAAGGAAATAGATAAATTTAGGTTAAGTAAAGATTTTAGTGATTTTGGTAGAACAATGAAATGTAAGGCGTATTTTGGATTGAAAATTGGTCAGGAAGGTCAAGGGGTACGGTAGAGGATAATTTGAGAAGATTTAAGGAGGAATCTAACTGGGTACCAACAAATGTTGACCCAGCGTTGGAATTATTTCTTAAAAATCTGGAGGAGCGCGTATTTCCGATGGGTGAGAGACGAATGAATAGTAACTTATCCAAAGGCGAACAACGGGCTCTTAAGGAACTAAATAGATACGAAGATATAGTTAATAAGGAAGTCGATAAAGGTTCGGCGGTGGTAGTTTGGGGAATTGATAATTACTTGAATGAAGCCCAGAGACAATTAGGTGATAAGAATGTTTATGAGATAGTAGAAGAGCCTTTGGATAGGGGTTCGTCTCTGGTCGATCGAAAGTTAGTGACTTTGAAGGACGAAGGGAAGATTTCGGGGAAAAATAGAGTATATCTGAAGGGTAAACATCATAAATTTCTTGCCGAAAATGCACAAGAGATGACAAAATGTGCCTGGTAGACC
This sequence comes from Corallium rubrum, assembly GCA_964035015.1. NCBI lineage: Eukaryota > Metazoa > Cnidaria > Anthozoa > Scleralcyonacea > Coralliidae > Corallium > Corallium rubrum. The sequence goes on from OZ035997.1 coordinate 83,950,916, forward strand.
AGTTATTTCGAATTGTGGTACGGCGACGGAAAGAATTTCTGAATTGGTTGATTTCCATTTACAACTAATAGTAGCAAAATTGCCGTATATTATTAAAGATACTAATGATTTTCTTAAAAAATTAAAAGAATTGGGTGAGATTCCGGAAGGTGCCATTCTACAATGGATGTGGTAGGTTTATATCCACACATCTCAAACTCATTAATAATTCATGAGATAATCAGTCAATTACAATAGTCCATTCAATCACCTGATTGACGTTGGATACGCCAGGAAAGCCCAAGATATTAGATGAAAACCGGTGTTCATCTAATTCTTAAGATCTTAATTATCTATGCAAAATAAACAAGTTGCTGTATGAATAAATTTTACACACACTCAAGAATAAAATCTCTTGAGGGTTTATTTTAATTGTATTTTGTAATTGAAATCGCTCGATTGAGATGCCATATCAACAACTCGTTCATCGTGTTTCATCAGGGGAATCCAAACACTCGAAAACAATTTCATCATGTTTTCTCGTGTTTTTATCCCCTGATGAAACACTCAAACTCGTTGTTGATATATTACATACCACATGAGGAAGGTTTAGAAAGTGTGGCGGCCATTATAGAAGAATTTATGCATAAAGGTGGAAAACTAGAATCGAAGTTAGATGAGGATGACTTGGTTGGATTGGCAAAGGATATTTTAGAAAAAAATTACTTAGAGAATGGGCACTGCTATTGGAACTAAATTTGCACCGGCTTTTGCCAACATGTTTATGTCGTTGTTGGAAAGAAATATGCTTAGTGAATCGGAGTTAAAGCCTTTAGTTTGGTGGAGATTTTTGGACGATGTGTTTTGATTTGGTTACATGGGAAGGAAAGTTTAATTAGTTTTTTGGAGTATGTAAATTCGTATCATCAGGATATTAAGTATACATGCGATTGGTCGTCTGAAGGGATTTCATATTTGGATGTAATTGTTAGATTACAGGATAATAAGATAACAACTGATGTGTATTATAAAGAAACTGATACTCGTCAGTATTTAGATCACAAGTCATGCCACCCCAAGCATGTTAAGATGGGGATCCCTTATGGACAAGCATTTCGGTTTAGACGTATCTGTGAAACGGAGGAGATTTTAGATGAAAGGTTAGGAGAACTGCGGGGACACTTAAGAGAGGTTTTAACAGTTTGGTGATTGATAGCCAGTTACAGAAAGCTAAAGCCGTGGATCGTAATGTTTTATTATATGGGGAAGGTAATAGAAAGAAAGATTTTGAAAGAGTACCTTTAGTGTTAGATTATCACCCAGCGTTATCGGGGGTTGGAAGAAAAGTTCACGAGGGCCTTAGCATCTTATATGCTTCGGGTGACATAAAAGGTATATTTAAGGAGGCTCCGATAGTAAGCTTTAGGAGGCCAAAAAATCTTAAAGACGAATTGGTAAGGAGTAAAGTCAGAAAAAGGGTAGATGGTATGAAAGGGATGAGAAAATGTGGCAAAGGCCGGTGCAAAATTTGTAGTTTAGTTGATGAGGGAAACGAATTTGATGATGGGAAACGTAGTAGAAAGTATTATGTTAATTATAGCTTTGATTGTGATTCTAAGGGTGTTGTTTATCTTTTGAAATGTAAGAAATGTTTTACGCAATACATTGGAAGCACAATCACAGCATTTAGAATGCGGTTTAACAACCACAAAAGTAGTTTGCCATATGGAAAGGGTCAAAGGGGAATGGCGGGTGAAAATCTTTATGCCCATTTTTTTGGAGCAGGTCATGAAGGTTTATCGGATATGGGTGTTAAAATTATTGATAAAATAGATATTAACAAGCCAGTAGAAAGAGAATGCTTTTGGGCTTATAAATTGAATACGTTCGTTCCGCATAGCTTAAATATTAAGGATTTTTTTTTCTAATTAATATTAGAATTTGTAAAGGGGCTTGCCCCGAAAGTAGTAAAAAAGTTGAAATGTGAAGAGTTTTAATTCTTTGATTAAGATATAAATGTTTCATGAAGCTCGAGTTCGTGCAGGTTCTTTGATATATATATATATATATATATATATATATATATATATATATATATATATATATATATATATATATAAATGATATTGGGCATTTCACGCGATTAGATAGCATGTTCTAAGGATTTAGGGTGAAGGAAAATTCGAGTGTAGAATATATACATTTTAAGACCAAACCGGGAGCAGTTGCGAAAAATGCAACTACACAGGCCCTCCGGCAGGAATTGAACCCACGACCTTGCGATTCTAGTGCAATGCTCTGACCACTGAGCCACGGAGGCCGTTGCCGAGAGCTTGATCGCGAGTTCTGTATATATAATAAGGTGGTAATGCCAGGAGAGAATTGGGTATATTATAAATGATATTGGGCATTTCACTCGATTACATAGCATGTTCTAAGGATTTAGGGTGAAGGAAAATTCGAGTGTAGAATATATACATTTTAAGACCAAACCGGGAGCAGTTGCGAAAAATGCAACTACACAGGCCCTCCGGCAGGAATTGAACCCACGACCTTGCGATTCTAGTGCAATGCTCTGACCACTGAGCCACGGAGGCCGTTGCCGAGAGCTTGATCGCGAGTTCTGTATATATAATAAGGTGGTATTGCCAGGAGAGAATTGGGTATATTATAAATGATATTGGGCATTTCACTCGATTACATAGCATGTTCTAAGGATTTAGGGTGAAGGAAAATTCGAGTGTAGAATATATACATTTTAAGACTAAACCGGGAGCAGTTGCGAAAAATGCAACTACACAGGCCCTCCGGCAGGAATTGAACCCACGACCTTGCGATTCTAGTGCAATGCTCTGACCACTGAGCCACGGAGGCCGTTGCCGAGAGCTTGATCGGGTGAAATGTAATCGAGTGAAATGCCCAATATCATTTATACATATATATATATATATATATATATATATATATATATATATATATATATATATATATATATATATATATATATATATATATATATATATATATATATATATATATATATATATATATGTATATGTATACATACAAACAGGTTTCAGAATTACTTTCAGCTTTTTATCTCGCGTGTAAAGTGACCAAAGTCTCTACGCACGTCGAGATTAGCACCCTCACCGGGCTCTGGGTTTCGGCCCTCCGCCCGGGCTCGGGGATAATAGTTTGGCCTTCGAAAAATTTAAAATATGAAGAAAAAATTATCAGTAAAATGGCAATTTGCATTATCGCAATGCATGCTGGTAGTTGAGGTACGGATTCACTTTCAGGTAGCTTGCGTAGCCGGCGCCGGGTGATCGGGGAAGGGGAGTGTTTCACGTTCACTTTATTAGCTCTCTTACATACGAATGACCACGCTACATTGTTCACGTGATACATACCGAGGTCTACATGCAGGGGGCGAGGTTTACAATGAATGTCTTATTGTAACATCGCCCTTTCTAACAAAACATTGACAAAAATGAAATAGTTTAAAGATAATGTTCCAAATATCAGTTTAGCTAGATTAAGCATATATACCGTATGATGATGTTATCCATCAAAACCCAAACGCTTTGGTGGATTTATAGATGTGCGTAAAAACTACCAAAAAATCCTTGTTTCTGTATGAAAACAAGTCCATCCCAACTTTGTACCATGGATCTGTAGAAACTTCGTGTGATATAAGAGGCTCTTTCTGTTGATATCGTTGATTATCAATGCATGCACCACATTTTGTTACCATTTCAGAAATTTCAGCATTGATTCCTGGCCAAAATACCACCTGGCGGGCTCTCGCCTTGCACTTTTCAATGCCCAAATGCCCCTGATGGAGTTTCTCTTTTATTTATCTGCGCATTGCTGAGGGTATGATTACTCTGTCTTCTTTAAAGATTAGGCCATCTACAATTGATAGTTCTGACGGAAACTGAAAGTATGGCATGACGCCTCTAATTGGAAGGGTATTCTTGGACAGGTACTCTTGTTTTCAGGCCAACCGTTCAAAATAAACTTCTTTACATCCTGAAGTGCACCATCTCTTGCAGTTGCAGACTGGATCTCTTTTAACTTGGCTTCGGATATTGGCAAGTATGATAATAACATATGTATTTGGTAATCAAACACTGATTCAGTCATTGGTGCAGATCCTTGCAGGATCTCTTGACAAGGTATCAACTACTGGAATTGTACTGGCCGGGTGTAAAGTACAGCTCCAAGTCATACTTTTGCAAACGGAGAAGCATACGCTGAATACGTGGAGGTGCGTAGTTGAGGTTACTGTACGCTTGAGGACGATTTGTAATGGCTTATGGTCATATTCAACCAGAAATGTCTGACTATATACATATTGGTTAAAATATTCAGTTCCAAAAACTGCTGCCAAAGTTTCCTTTTCAATTTGGCTGTAATTATGCTCTGATTTGGTTAATGCACGACTGGCATATGCAACAGGCACCAAGTTTCATCATGAAGCTGGAGGAGTACAGCACCAAGTCCTCATTACCAGAAATTTGAGTCATTTGTGCCGCTGCTCTCGATCAGCGGCTATATTCGCCTAATAATATAATTATGTATTCTAGAATTTCTAATGAGTGTGATTCTGCTGTATTCTAGTGTTTCTCATTATTCAGGTCATTGAGTTCTTTAGAATTCGCCTAAATCGTGCACGAAGAGGACTGTGAAATCAAGCAAGTTCAAACGCTTTTGGAAGTACTATGCTAGAGATAAATGAGGACCTTTATGTGCTCTCGAAGTAGACTGACTCATGCCGAATGCAACGCGAGTCGGGCACTTCGCATCGCCCGTAACGTTGTTGGTCAATTTGGCCAATTTCTAGAACCTGTTTGCGAAGATTACTATGGCTAACACTATGGATAGTGGCGCTTTTAGTGCAAAAATAAGACGAGCTAGGGAAGTATTTTGTCGTCAAAGTAAGCAAAAGTTTTTTAGTTATAACTGTTCCTTAGTCCATGCTGAAGTCAAATGGAGTCGGGCAAAGAAGAAATATGTCACCGTTTAAGCAAAATTTGAATAATTATGTGCTCTCCTTATTATTTACTGTTGAGAATCTCCATTATTATGGTCCTTAATACGCACGCGCGCCACCATCTTGTCCCAAATTTCTGGTAATGTGCTTTACTTGCATCGACAGAGACTTTGATGGGTAATTTAGGATCAAAATATTTCAATACAGGACTGCTTGTAACTAGTCGCTGTAGTTCCTTGAATTGCTGCGTATGTATGTCAGACCAGTTCCAATCCTCATCCTTCTTTAACAACTCTCTTAAATCAGATGTTTTACTGGAGAAGCTAGGTATGAACTTTCCTAGATACGCCACCATACAAAGAAAACGGTGTAATTCTGCTACACTTTGAGGAATGGGCATGCTTCCAATTGCTTCAACTTTTGAAGGGTCGACTGGCAGTCCCTTGTCAGAGAAGATGTGACCAACATACTTAATTTCACGAATACCAAACTGACATTTCTTTTTATTCAGCTTTAGACCAGAAGCTTTGATCCTATATGTATAACCATTTCCAATCTGTTGTCATGCTCTTGTTGATCAGTTCCTCAAACGATGATATCATCCTGGATATGAGCAACACCTTAGCTCTGAAATACGTTTGCTGAACACTTCACTGGCACAGTGGACTCCGAAAGGTAGTCTCTTGAATTTATACCGACCAAATGGGGTATTGAAGGCCAACAAGTCAGATGATGATTCATCCAGCTTTATTTGCCAATTAAACCTGCACTCGCATCGAGCTTACTGAAGACTTGAGCTCCAGACATTTGCATGTGACGTTATTTCTTCTGCTGTAGGCATTTGTGAAAAATCGCGTTTAACAGCTCAATTCAAATCTTTGGGATCTAAACATATTCTAATATCACCATTGGATTTCTCCACGATTACAATCGGTGGGTTTATCAACTTTCTCGATAACTTCGACTGATACCATCCTGTTCAATTCTGCTTTGAGTTTATCTTTCAAGGCAAAAGGATCCAGCCTTCGCGGGCTATCTTTAAAACCAGGAACGGGGAATCAGGGAACGGAACGGGGAACGGAACCGGGAACGCGAAAACCAGGAACGGAAAAAGCCGGAATCTTTAAAACCAGGAACGGAAAAAGCCGGAATCTTTAAAACCAGGAACGGAAAAAGCCGGAATCTTTAAAACCAGGAACGGAAAAAGCCGGAATCTTTAAAACCAGGAACGGAAAAAGCCGGAATCTTTAAAACCAGGAACGGAAAAACCCGGAATCTTTAAAACCAGGAACGGAAAAACCCGGAATCTTTAAAACCAGGAACGGAAAAACCCGGAATCTTTAAAACCAGGAACGGAAAAACCCGGAATCTTTAAAACCAGGAACGGAAAAACCCGGAATCTTTAAAACCAGGAACGGAAAAACCCGGAATCTTGCAACAAAACAGACGTTGGATTCTACTGACATACCCTGCTCCACGATACTTCTTTCAGATGTAATTCCAGTGCTTCTGATTATATAACGTATATTTCCTTTATTCGCTGGTTTGACAGCGGACACGCCAGCCGCGCTTATATATCGATTACGCAAATTGAAAATCGTTATTGTTGGAAATCGTCTTAAGCGAGTGTAACTATAAGTCGAGGGTCGAGAGTCGAGAGTCGAGAGTCGAGGGTTGAAGTCGAGAGTCGATAAATTGACCAGAAAATACCAAAAAATCACTAATACTATAATCGATTATATATCGCAACATTGTATCTTATTTCTACGCGCCGCGGGATATATTTATAACCTTTGAGCCTTTGATCTAAAAACCGGGGGAAAGCGGCCACTTTCACGAACAGCTTACACAGGGGTCTAAGAACCGGGGGAAAGCGGCCACTTTCACGAACAGCTTACATACTTTCACGAACAGCTTACACAGAAATAGTGATGTATGCGTCGCTTTTTAGCACCGCGGGATATATTTATAACCTTTGAGAATTTGATCTAAAAACCGGCGAAGTCGTTTTCAGGCTTGACGAGTCTAAATAAAAACAATTAAATTCGACTGAAAATTCTTTTAATCTTTATAAATAAGAAAACGAAACGCACTCGGCAAGTCTCTAATTCTAGAATGAAGGTACACAAGTAACTTTTGTGAAGTTTCTTTTACAACAGCAGGAAACGAATATCTGTCATACGCCGTTAAGCCTTCAATTATCCTTTCAAACAAAACGGCGCCTGGCGTTACGCAGTATATAAATATATATTTGCTAAAAAGCGACGCATACATCACTCTTTCTGTGTAAGCTGTTCGTGAAAGTATGTAAGCTGTTCGTGAAAGTGGCCGCTTTTCCCCGGTTCTTAGACCCCTGTTTAAGCTGTTCGTGAAAGTGGCCGCTTTCCCCCGGTTTTTAGATCAAAGGCTCAAAGGTTATAAATATATCCCGCGGCGCGTAGAAATAAGATACAATGTTGCGATATATAATCGATTATAGTATTAGTGATTTTTTGGTATTTTCTGGTCAATTTATCGACTCTCGACTTCAACCCTCGACTCTCGACTCTCGACTCTCGACCCTCGACTTATAGTTACACTCGCTTAAGACGATTTCCAACAATAACGATTTTCAATTTGCGTAATCGATATATAAGCGCGACTGGCGTGTCCGCTGTCAAACCAGCGAATAAAGGAAATATACGTTATATAATCAAAAGCACTGGAATTACATCTGAAAGAAGTATCGTGGAGCAGGGTATGTCAGTAGAATCCAACGTCTGTTTTGTTGCAAGATTCCGGGTTTTTCCGTTCCTGGTTTTAAAGATTCCGGGTTTTTCCGTTCCTGGTTTTAAAGATTCCGGGTTTTTCCGTTCCTGGTTTTAAAGATTCCGGGTTTTTCCGTTCCTGGTTTTAAAGATTCCGGGTTTTTCCGTTCCTGGTTTTAAAGATTCCGGGTTTTTCCGTTCCTGGTTTTAAAGATTCCGGCTTTTTCCGTTCCTGGTTTTAAAGATTCCGGCTTTTTCCGTTCCTGGTTTTAAAGATTCCGGGTTTTTCCGTTCCTGGTTTTAATGATTCCGGCTTTTTCCGTTCCTGGTTTTCGCGTTCCCCGTTCCGTTCCCTGATTCCCCGTTCCTGGTTTTAAAGATAGCCCTTCTCGCAGGATGGACAACTGGCTTGACGGTCAGTGGCAACCAATGTCTCCAAAAATATCTTCATAGTTGTCAAGGAGATGTGAATATTTGTCGTTTATATTAAATACACGTTTTATTAAATTGATTTTCTCACATGTCTCAAGGCCAATGATGGCAGTTGATTTGGTTGGATCCTTTAGTAACAAAAGCAATACTCTTACCCTTTAACAGGGATGTTTCCGCCATCGTACGCTGTGAGTTTAATCTTCGTGCGGTGCAATCGTGGCTTCTTTTGCAAGGAATTGTAAATACGCTCTGGAAGAACGTTCACCTGAGCACCAGAATCAAGCATATAAGACACAGAAGTTCCACAAGTATCTAGAGTCGTTAGCCATCTATTGACATCGGTGGATTGATCGGGTTCGAGGGCATTGACAAAAAATTCTTCACTGTCGACGTCGTCTGCTTGAAGGATTATTTATGTCATCTGAAATGTGATCCTCTTGACTTTCTTCGTTGTGCTTGTTGATCGCTTTGATACCTGACATAAAGGTGAACTCTGATTCTTCATCCTCACTGCTTGACGAATTAGCCTCAACTCACTGACTATCACTTTGTTTTTCCACATGTCTCACAGATTTTGAGTTGGCAAACCGAAGCAAAGTGATTGAACTTTTCACACTTATTGCACTGACGCTTGTAACGCTGGGCATTTGCCATATTCGTGCTCACTCAGCCCACTTTATTTTCAAATAAACACAACTAAAAAGCTTCTCTCTACCTGTGGTTCGACTAATAATTTTGCCTGTACGGACATACTTTGAAACGTTTCACTCTTTCTAAATTTGTGAATGATGGCGGCTGATGGTATTTTTCATCTCCTTGTGACTATTCTGGTTATACAACATCTTTGGATTAACACAACAACAATTGTAGACGATGGAGCTTATGGTACGACATTTACTGAGCTGGAAGAATTTCATGCAAATGTATATTTCGACCAGATCATCAAGACATATATACGATACGGCATGAGTGAGATACCTCGAAGAAAATCGAACATACGAAATAAAATAACACTTGCTGCTTCAAACTCCGAAGTTTTTCGTCGCTGTTTAAAGCTGGTGAATATAGCAATACTGTCATTTATTTTACAGTGCGGAGATATCTCCGTAAATCCTGGACCAGTAGCAAGAACATGTAGAACATGTTTGAAGCCATTGAGAAGAAATCAGTCAACCTTTACTTGTAAATTTTGTTTGAATGAATCTCACTTGAGATGTGCCGGTTCTCAATTCGATGAAGGTGAAAATAAAGGGTTTTGCAAGGTGTGTTCAATCCCCCGAATTGATGTGGATGAAAACAAACAGAACGAAGAACTTTTCGCTGGTAGTGCTTTCCCCCAATTAGCAGATGTAATGAAGACAAGAGGTCTGAAAATGGTACACCAAAATGTAAGAAGTCTACCTCGACATATTGATCAAGTTAATTTACTTGTTTCGGAAAGCCCTGGATTACATATACTGGGGATTGAGCGAAACATGGCTTAATCCCGACATATGTGATGCAGAAGTTACCATATCTGACTACAAGTTAGAGAGGAGGGATAGAAGAATCGAATCGGTGGCGGCTCTGCTATCTACATAGCAAACGGCGTGAATTACAACAGACGAGAAGACTTAGAAATGGATAATATGGAAACTGTTTGGATTGAAATCCTTTTTCTACACACCAAGGGTTTACTGATTGGTAATTTTTATCGCCCTCCAGATGATATGGACTTTCATGCAAGTTTTGAAGATAACGTGGAAACCGTTTTGGCTGAGGAAAAAGAAATTATTATCATGGGCGATTTTAATTATAACCTTATAAATCGCCGATTAGATAAACAAACATATGACTTTAGAAATCTATTACAAAGACTTCATTTACATATTCAAATTTCAAAGCCTACCAGATTGGATTGTGGAACTGCCTCTTTGCTTGATCTAATAATTACCACTAATCCAGAAAATATCCTGACATCAGACGTTGTCCACACTGGTATAAGTGATCATGAAATGTTTTTTGCAATAAGAAGGACACATATAAAGGAACATACTGGTATAAGGATAATTAAATGCCGGAATTACAAACATTTTGACGAAAACGCATTTTGCACCGACCTATCAAGTATTCAATGGGAAGCGATACATCAAGTTGAGCATAATGAAGATGTAAACATAATCTATGACAAATTTAAGCAATTACTTAGTGATGTATGCGATAAACACGCTCCTCTGTTTACCAAGAAAGTCCGTGGTTGTGACGCTCCCTGGCTTAATCATAAAATCAAGCAATTAATTAAAGAAAGGGATTATTTTTGGAAGAAAGCTAAGAAAAATAATACAGAACTATACTGGAGTACTTACAAAACATTAAGGAACAAAGTTACTAGTGAAATCCGAAAAAGTAAAGCTAAATATCACCGTAACCTTGTTTCAGAAAATTCGAACTCGCCAGATAAATTTTGGATAACAATGAAAAAGTTAATTCCCAACTCGAAAAGTAAAATGGAACCGCAAGCATCAATGAGCATTAACGGAACTTTGACAACTAATCTTAAAGAAATTGCTAACGGTTTCTGCTCATTTTTTACCAATATTGCAAAAACCATCGTCTCAGACTTACAACTAACTTATGATAGTCCTCCAGAATCAATTCCATTTACAGATCAAGTTTTTAACATGCTTGAAACAACACAAGATGAGGTAACGAAAGCCCTGCAACAGTTGGACTGTAAAAAGGCTACTGGTCTGGATAATATTCCGCCAAAATTAATTAAAATTGGAGCAAATCAAATTGCATATCCTGTTACCATTATTATTAATCATTCCTTAAGAACTGGACAAATACCTAAAAGTTGGAAATTGGCAAAAGTAATACCAATCTATAAATCAGGCAAGAAAGATGTGATGAACAATTATAGACCAATATCCGTGTTACCAGTTTTATCTAAAGTCTTAGAGAAAATAGTTTACAAACAACTTTATGAATATCTACTAATTAATAACTTGCTCTCTAAATTCCAATGTGGCTTTCGCAGACATTACAACACTAACTCGGCAATTGTACATTTTGTTGATGAAATCCGACAAAACATGGATGATGGATTACTAACAGAAGCAGTATTTATTGATTTAAGGAAAGCCTTCGACACAGTTCACCATCAACAACTGATTCAAAAATTAAGTAGGTATGGGATAAGAGAGGGAAACCTAAGATGGTTTCAAGATATAGATTTCTCGTGCGATTCAGTCGCTGTCAAACACCGATTAAATTCCTTCTTCCATTTGCTCCAGTTTTGGCTCAGATTTCCCGTAAAATTCAGCTCTTTTGGCGGACAAAACTTCCCTGCCATGTTGTAAAACCAAGTTAATACAATCCCACTCCTGACACCATGTTTCACTTTATAACCGGTTGCCGTTCGACTTCGATTACGGACATGCGGCTTGTTTCCTTTTCAAATAGATTGTCCTCGTTACGGAATACCAAGGTCTTAGTAATATTTTACGTTTTGGGATATTGCGTTTGACGTCGTCAACTGAGCTGGACTTCGATCTTAAAGGCGATGCTGTTCGTTGTGGCTTTTGCTTGGCACCTGACGAATGTGGCAAGGTACTCATTCGTTTCAACCGGATTTCGCTATCGCTTTCAGTTTCATCGTTTGCTGTTTCGGTTTGTAATTTTGACTTTCGCTGAACTCCGTATCTTCCTTGCGCCTTTGCCACACACCCTTAAAGAAGAATTTCGGCAATCCGAAGGTTTGAAATTTCAGAGAAAATTAGCCAAAGTTTGTTTCGGTATACTTTTTCTATGGTCTTGTCGAGACAATAAATATATTTGCGTCTACGTCCTGTAACCCTTTTGCACCAAATAATATAAACGAATATTTATTTTACAGACGACACGGAAGATATCGTCAACGGCTGAATCTTTCGCTTTTATTGTGCGTCTAGCAGGTTTGTCGGTGTATTGTTCGGCAACTGATCCATAAAGTCCTAACGTTTTTACAAAGCTCATGATCATGTCCGGTTTCGAGTGAAGAAATTCGAGAAGAAATTGACAACTATAGTAGCCGAAAAGTGGGCAGAACCGCAGGTGAAATATTGCGAAGTGTCAAAAAGGTGTTAGAAACATGATTAATGTAGCAAGTGCGAAAAACAAACAGTCCCCAATTTTATGAATAGAATGTCCACAATCCCTTATTCCCTTCTCCCTCCCGCGCCCCGCACACCGGTCGGCTCGTAGCTTATCCGCTCGCGGCTCCCGCTACTCGTCCCCTTCCCCCAGCCCCTATAAAGCCGGTTTTCCACTAGGCGATATTTTTCGCGCGAAGCGACTTTCTTTTGTTCGAATTCAATAGATTTCTGATTAGTTCCAGCTCAGAGCTCAGGAGACAAAAGAAAAAGTCGCTTCGCACGAAAAAAGTCGCTTAGTGGAAAACCCTTAAGGGACTGTAGTACAGTCTAAAGCAAACGCAATGCAACAACTAGCAATGCCAGGAACGATAGAAAACGTTATAGAACCGAACAAATTTGAATTTGTTTTAACTTTAACTTATTAAAATAAGTTATGCTACTTAGCTACTACAAATAACAAGTAAACAAAATACAAAGTACAAACTGCCAAGGGTTTTTAAAACTTTTTATAAATGAATTTAATAGAAGCTAAGCAGCCAATGTTGCCTGGAAGGAGTGCGGAACGTTCCTTTGAGACAATGCTTCCAGGGGTGGCGCCAGAGTGGGGGGAGGGCAGAGGGGGCTACAGCCGCCTTGTCGGAGAACCCTAGCCCCCTCATCGGGGGACATTTTTAACAATTGGCAAAGATCTTTTTAACTGATTAAGTGCTGATATTGAACGAAAATGGCAAAGGTTAATGACCACACTAGGTGTTTAACAAATTTTTCTTTATTGATAGCATGAAAATAAATGCTGTAGCTTTAGTCGGTTATTGCGATAATTTCACGCTGTGAGATGGGAAAAGCTATTCAAGACGCTCAAATTTCTCGGGGGAGAATGCCCCTGGACAACCTTACTAGCCCCCATGTTAGGAACCTTAGCCCCTGTTTCGGAAGTGGCAGAGGATAGTGGACAAGAAAGATATGATAGAGCTAGACGCGACAAAGACTCAAAGCAGTAGATAGATCATAGACCTGATGACATTGTAATTTGTCAGTTTGCGGTAGCTGAAATGGTTCGACTCAACAAATAAGATTTCAGATTATATTGCGCATTTAACAAATTCAATGTTGCCATTGTTTGTGACCAAAGCTTTGTCGATACTTGGACAAAGTTGTCATAATTTTTATCATTCTGACTTTCCAGCCAGAGAAGGAAGAAAACGCCCCCGGCTCCGGCTCCAGCTGACCAAAAACACCAGAGCTCCGGCGAATCTCCGGCGCACAGCACTAATTGGGTTACAACTTGACTTAGCAATCATAGTTGCTTAAAACAAAATCTCCAATTGGTGTTCTCAGATAATTTGTAAATACTAATAGGGGTCGTATTGTTAAGCCTGGTTTCCATAAGATTGTCTCAATCATCTCAATCACCTGAATCCATCCAATCAGATTGGGCAATTCAAAGTATCTCAAGTCTGACTGGGGAATTTTCGGCAATCAGGCGATCAAGACGACTGGGACATTCAAATGGAAACCAGACTTCATTTCTCCGGCTATCAGTGATAGCAGGAATCTAGGTTTTACCTCTATTATTCTTTTGTTGATGTTGCAAAATGCCAACTATTGCATAAAACAGAAAGGTTTTTTGTTTTGAGATGAGGCAACTGTATTCGCAGGCTAAGTCTTCAGAAGAGGGTCACATTTTTTTTGTTCAGTCCTTTCCTTCAGAGAAAAAGACAGTTGCAAGGATATATGCTACAATTCCTTCTTTCCTTCCTTCCTTCCTTCCTTCCTTCCTTCCTTCCTTCCTTCCTTCCTTCCTTCCTTCCTTCCTTCCTTCCTTCCTTCCTCCCTCCCTCCCTCCCTCCCTCCTTCCCTCCCACCCTCCCTCCCTCCCTCCTTCCCTCCCTCCCTCCCTCCCTCCCACCCTCCCTCCCTCCCTCCCTCCCTCCCTTCCTTCCTTCCTTCCTTCCTTCCTTCCTTCCTTCCTTCCTTCCTTCCTTCCTTCCTTCCTTCCTTCCTTCCTTCCTTCCTTCCTTCCTTCCTTCCTCCCTTCCTTCCTTCCTTCCTCCCTCCCTCCCTCCCTCCCTCCCACCCTCCAACCCTCCCACCCTCCCACCCTCCCTCCCTCCGTCCCTCCCTCCCTCCCTCCCTCCATTCCTTCCTTCCTTCCTTCCTTCCTTCCTTCCTTCCTTCCTTCCTTCCTGCCTCCCTCCCTCCCTCCCTCCCTCCCTCCCTCCCTCCCTCCCTCCCTCCCTCCCTCCCTCCTTCCCTCCCTCCCTCCCTCCCTCCCTCCTTCCCTCCCTCCCTCCCTCCCTCCTTCCCTCCCTCCATTCCTTCCTTCCTTCCTTCCTTCCTTCCTTCCTTCCTTCCTTCCTTCCTTCCCCCTCCCTTCCTTCCTTCCTTCCTCCCTCCCTCCCTCCCTCCCACCCTCCCACCCTCCCACCCTCCCACCCTCCAACCCTCCAACCCTCCAACCCTCCCTCCCTCCCTCCCTCCCTCCTTCCCGCCCACCCTCCCTCCCTCCCTCCCTCCCTCCGTACCTCCCTCCCTCCCTCCCTCCCTCCCTCCCTCCCTTCCTCCATTCCTTCCTTCCTTCCTTCCTTCCTTCCTTCCTTCCTTCCTTCCTTCCTTCCTCCCTCCCTCCCTCCCTCCCTCCCTCCCTCCCTCCCTCCCTCCTCCCTCCCACCCTCCCGCCAGAGTCCTGGGTTATAGTGTGCTACGGACAGAAGGAAGAGCTTCTCAAAAGATGGAAATTGTGGAGTAAAACATACCGACAACAAAATGGAACCAGATAGTCCGGCGGTTAAGCCAGAAATTTTGCCTCAAATGTGCGTTTTGTGATAAAAGCATGAAACTTGGCAAGTAGATAGAGTCACTAGTGCTGACGATTTTCTAATATAGA
Source organism: Corallium rubrum (assembly GCA_964035015.1). NCBI lineage: Eukaryota > Metazoa > Cnidaria > Anthozoa > Scleralcyonacea > Coralliidae > Corallium > Corallium rubrum. The sequence continues at coordinate 83,966,075 of OZ035997.1, forward strand.
GCCAAAGCAGATTTCTTCCTGGTTGCCACAAATCGAGTTTTTCTTCCAATTTGCCTATTAACTCTTTCTTGTCCGAATTGGTCTTTAGTATTTTATTCTGGCTAACGCCAGACGATTTTATTCACCTCTGGGGAAGCCCCCGGACAGGAATGAGTTATAAACTATCTCTTTAACTCTTTCTTGTCCGAATTGGTCTTTAGTATTTTATTCTGGCTAACGCCAGACGATTTTATTCACCTCTGGGGAAGCCCCCGGACAGGAATGAGTTAAAGTACTATCTTATAAAAAAGTGAAAATTCAAAGTTTACTTTGAGCAAATATCACATATATCGTTAGAAAGTTCGCACAAAACTATATGAAGGACATTCAAGCGGCTAGGACGATTTTCTAAGCCTATTTTAAGTTATTAACGCTCAAAAATGTGCAAAATGCCGCAAAATGCTTCAAAATGCTTCAAAATGCTTTTTTTAGTGGGTTTAACCTTCTGTAACTCAAAACGAGCTTGGAAAATCGTAGCACCCGCTTAAATCTCCTACATGTAGTTTTTTGCGAACTTTCTAACGATATAGGTGATGTTTACTAAATGTATATCTTTTATATAAGATAGTACTTTAATAGGTAAATTGGAAGTAAGCTCGATTTTGCGGCAACCAGGAAGGAATCTGTGTTGACTTTATATCAGAAAATCATCAGCACTAGTATCTCTATCTACTTGCCAAGTTTCGTTATTTTATCACAAAACGCACAATTCATCCCCTTAAATAAAGTCGTTTTAAACCGTCTGGAAAGAAGAATGCTGTATTTTGCCTAAAAAATGGTTTTTAAATTTTTTTTATATCCGAAGAAAAAACGTAAAGGGGTTAGCCTTTACTTTTTGACCGATTTTGGACACTTTTGAAACTTTTGATTTAGGGTCAAAAACGGTTAACAGCTGGACTACGACGAAGTGATACAAAGTGGTGCCCCGTGGCGTTCAAAACATCGCGTTAAAAATGTCCCGTCAAAAATGTCGCTTGCTATTGATTCCTAACGAACAAACGAACGAACGAACGAACGAAGTCACACACAGAATATAAAGCTGTTTGAAAGTTAGCTGCGCCCGCAAGCTAACTTTCAAGGCTCCGCAATTTATGTTTCATCATGTCATAAATTAACTATACAAATAAAGCAACCTTATTGGCTGATTATAGAACGACAATTGTTCTGATTGTAATTACTTTATGCCATGCATCATCTATCATGCATTATCTATATTTTTAGATGTTTAGATTTAGGTTTTTATCTAATCACAGTACTTGTTTATCCACTTATAGTTTTATTTATCTCAAACTCTAATTACTTACTTAACTAAAACTTATTTATGATACTTATGTATTTTACATATTAGTTTATAGTTGGTGTGATGTCAAACGACTTTACGAACTGAATAAATGTAGATGTAGATGTAGATTTAGATTTAGATCCATCTGGATATACTACCATTACCACCACCACAACTAAAATTACGACCGAAAAAGATGGCGGCGGTAAACTTAACCACAATGCTTTGCGACTTCAAATGAGCTCAAATAAAAACCAAACATTGTTTATCATGTTAAGATGGATTAAGTAAGCAAGAACTTTATTCCTACCTAAGTTGATCGTTTTAAAACCATATCTTAAAATAATTCTGCAAGAAACAATATTGCATGCAAAGGATTGTGGTTAAATGTACAAGTCGCCATCTTTTTCGATACGGTCAATTACAATTAGCACCACCACGACTACAATTACGACTACCACCACCATCACCTTTCCTACCATCACCACTTCCTCTTCCACTACCACCTCCACTACCACCTCCAGCACCACCACTCCTACCACCACCACCACTTCCACCACCACCACTACTACCACCACCACCTCCACTATCACCTCTACTACCACCACCATTTCCACTACCACGTCCACCACCACCTTTAACACCACCTCCACCTTTGCTACCACCACTTCCACCACCACCTCCATCACCCCCACTACTACCACCACCCCTTCTACTACCACCACAACTTCCACTACCACCTCCACTACAACCACCACTTCTACTACCGCCTCCACCACTACCACCTTCACCACCACTACAACCACCACATCCACTACCACCTCCACTACAACGGAGGGAGGGAGGTATACTACCACCACCACTTCCACCACCACCTCCACCGCCACAACTAATCACAACCACCATGGCACCTCCACAATTGCGATCACCTCCATCACTTCCACTACCACCTCCACCACCACTTCCACCACGGCTACCTTCACCTCAACCTACAACACTAACACTAGCACAACCTCCATACACTACTACCTTCACTTTCCTCTTCCACAACAGCCTGGCCACCTCCACAACCACCACATCCACCTCCACCATCACTACCTCCACCACTACCTGTACCACCACTACCTCCACCACTACTACCTTCACTACGGTCACCACTACCACTACCTTCACCACCACCACCACCACCAACACTACAACCACCACAAGCACCACCAGCACGGTTCACCACTACCTCGACCATCACCACCACCACCACCACTACCTCCACCACCAATACCTCCACCAACTCCACCACCACCACTACTTCCACAACCACAACGTCTAACACTACCACAACTGCAACTTAATTTGAACAGGATAAATAGAATTACAATAGGTTATTATCAAACCATGTATTCGAAAGATTCTGCTAGGGTGTATTGCTTCAAACAACACATAAATAATCCATTAATGAAAGCACTAAATAGTTTCGGAAAGCAAGCCAAGCCCATGGTTCCGTCATTCCGTACTTTCGTCATTCCGTGGTTACATTTTCCGTGGTCGCCATATTTATCTTGGCTAGTCTACCGGTATCTAATCTACTAAGATTACATCAAATAAAACTGATAAATTACACAGTGCCCCGGCCCTGCTTTCCAAATTGAGAGCTGTTTTTTTTTTTGAACTTGCAAAGCCTTGCGAACCCAGTAGTAGCCGATATTTATAATTCATCTCTTCTGCAAGGAGTTTTTCCGCACCAATTAAAACTGTCAATCGTCCGTCCCATCCCAAAGACGCTCCCTCCCTCGTCCATCGAGAACGACTTGAGACCGATTTCACTAACCTCACAAATTTCAAAAATTATGGAAGGATTTACAATTGATTCGCTATTACCTCAAGTAATAAACAAGCTTGATATCAAACAATTTGCACTTCCAAACAAGTCAACTACTCATGCCTTGGTTTATCTTGTTCACCAAATCCTCTCTGCCTTAGATAAAGGCCACAGCTCCGTCCGACTGTTTTTTTGCTGATTTTAGGAAGGGGTTTGATCTCGTGGACCATAATGTAATCATAACCGAACTTGAAAGCCTCGACGTCCACCCGGTACTTGTCCAATGGATTGCGGCCTTTTTAACTAACCGTGAACAATGTGTTAAGATCGATGGGTATCAGTCTTCGTGGAAAAAACTTAAAGGTGGTCTACCCCAAGGAACAAGACTAGGCCCACTTTTGTTTGCCGTACTGGTTAACCCTTTATTAAAAGATTGGAATGGCCGCCTTAAATTTGTGGATGACACGACAGCATTGGAAATTATACCAAGGTGCTCTCCTAGCCTAATGCCTATAGTTGTCGATAAAATCTCAAATTTTTCTTTTGCCCGTGGTATGGAGCTCAATCCGCGGAAATGCAAAGAGATGTTTATAAACTTTCTTCAATATAGAGTACCATGTGATCAACTTATATACATCCAAGAGCAGAGTGTTGAAAGAGTACATCATTTTAAACTGTTGGGAGTCTATTTGTCCGACGACCTTTCCTGGAATGTACACGTAGATTTTATCCTGAAGAAGGCTAATTCGCGTCTTTATGCCCTCCGGCAATTGACCAAAGCAGGACTAAAACCCGGTGATCTGGTAACCATCTACTGCTCAGTTATCCGCTCCAGTCTCGAGTACGCATCCCCTGTTTGGGCCGCCCTGCCGGATTACTTGTCCGTCCATTTGGAGTCGATTCAAAAGAGGGCCCTCAAGATCATTTATCCTGGTATGCCTTACTGTGACGCATTGCAGGTTTCAATGCTCAAATCTTTGGAAACTCGTAGGGAGGAGTCGTGTCGGAGGTTGGTTAGTTCAACCCGGACTAGAGCATCTAAAAGTAACCCACTTTATAATATAATTAGGCCATCTCCCTCCTTAAATAGGCATGATTATTATCTCCGAAATGTAAATAATAACACGCAACGAACTTTAACTGAACGCTTCAGTAAGTTTATTACAATTAAATATTCGTAAAATCGCCTTTAGTGTATCCTAGACAATTAATTATTATTATGGAAATATTTATATTCATTTAATGTACGAAACAATTGTGTAATTCAGTATTTTTACTGCAAAACCTTTGATTAAACGTATTATTATTATAAAGGCCATGGCAAAAGCAAGTCAAATGACTCCAACAACCTTCCGGGGGATCAGTGTAGTCACTGATAAACAGAGCATTCAGAAAACTATTTAAGATTACCGTGTACCTTCACACCAGTGTCTCCAGTCTAAAAGACGTAGTGCGTCCGCATTTTGTCGCAGATAGCTTAACTTCTACATCAAATTAAATCTTACAAATTATGTGTGACAAGTATATGCGCATAATTTTCGAT
>OZ035997.1:83975754-84026281 GCA_964035015.1 Corallium rubrum
AATAGATTGCATGTTTATATTAATTTTCATTTTCAAGATTTCTTCCGTTTTAACTCAGCTAAACTGATAAATACGAATCTCCTACCTTTAAACTTTCTTCTGCTTTTGTCACCACAAACACTGTGAATTCAGTCTACTCTTTTTGGATTGTTTTTCTCGTTCGCGGTTTCTTACTTATTTCGTTGTTGACACATAAATAGGACAAGGAACTGAATCATCATTCAGTTCTCTTCGTGATCTAAAAAGCCGTTTGTTTCAAAATTTCTTCATCGTTCCCTCTCGAGTTATGTAGAATACACCAGAGCAAAATTCTTTACCGGCTTTGAACAGTTTCAGGACACATCCTTCTTTCAGTTACATTTCGGTCGGCGTCGTTTTCGGTCTTTATCGTATTAATTTTTCTGGCTTTTTCCAGTGGTTTTAAGTCGTATTATTGTTGTCTTTTTCTCACTGCCACATCTCTTCAATCTCTTGTTAGCCTTCTTTCTTTGGTCTTGTTTCATAGTAATATTAATGTACATTTTAGCTGAAACCATTTTTTCTGGCAAAGATTTCTTTCGCCGTGATCGTTGAAAAACTATTTCGTAATCCAACCGAACTTATAAATTATAATTTGCTGACGTAAATTTAAATAATTTGAATAATTTAACAGGTTAGTAACCAGTACCCTTTATTCGAACTGCGCAAGTTGTGGATTTGATAACATATATATATAGATATATATATACAAACAGTTTTCAGAATTGCTTTCAGCTTTTCATCTCGCGTGTAAAGTGGACTCCACGCACGTCGAGATTAGCACCCTCACCGGGCTCCGGGCCTTCGGCCCTCCGCCCGGGCTCGGGGATAACGTACAGAAAATATTGTGTATTGATATCAATATTTTGTATGCATATCAATACATCTTTGAAAAAATAAAAGAAATGTTATCGTCTTATACATAGCACTAAAGGTTTGCAAACATTGAAAAAACATGCATAAAATAATAATAATAATAATAATAACAATAACAATAACAATAACAATAACAGTAACAGTAACAGTAACAGTAACAGTAACAGTAACAGTAACAGTAACAGTAACAGTAACAGTAACAGTAACAGTAACAGTAACAGTAACAGTAACAGTAACAGTAACAGTAACAGTAACAGTAACAGTAACAGTAACAGTAACAGTAACAGTAACAGTAACAGTAACAGTAACAGTAACAGTAACAGTAACAGTAACAGTAACAGTAACAGTAACAGTAACAGTAACAGTAACAGTAACAGTAACAGTAACAGTAACAGTAACAGTAACAGTAACAGTAACAGTAACAGTAACAGTAACAGTAACAGTAACAGTAACAGTAACAGTAACAGTAACAGTAACAGTAACAGTAACAGTAACAGTAACAGTAACAGTAACAGTAACAGTAACAGTAACAGTAACAGTAACAGTAACAGTAACAGTAACAGTAACAGTAACAGTAACAGTAACAGTAACAGTAACAGTAACAGTAACAGTAACAGTAACAGTAACAGTAACAGTAACAGTAACAGTAACAGTAACAGTAACAGTAACAGTAACAGTAACAGTAACAGTAACAGTAACAGTAACAGTAACAGTAACAGTAACAGTAACAGTAACAGTAACAGTAACAGTAACAGTAACAGTAACAGTAACAGTAACAGTAACAGTAACAGTAACAGTAACAGTAACAGTAACAGTAACAGTAACAGTAACAGTAACAGTAACAGTAACAGTAACAGTAACAGTAACAGTAACAGTAACAGTAACAGTAACAGTAACAGTAACAGTAACAGTAACAGTAACAGTAACAGTAACAGTAACAGTAACAGTAACAGTAACAGTAACAGTAACAGTAACAGTAACAGTAACAGTAACAGTAACAGTAACAGTAACAGTAACAGTAACAGTAACAGTAACAGTAACAGTAACAGTAACAGTAACAGTAACAGTAACAGTAACAGTAACAGTAACAGTAACAGTAACAGTAACAGTAACAGTAACAGTAACAGTAACAGTAACAGTAACAGTAACAGTAACAGTAACAGTAACAGTAACAGTAACAGTAACAGTAACAGTAACAGTAACAGTAACAGTAACAGTAACAGTAACAGTAACAGTAACAGTAACAGTAACAGTAACAGTAACAGTAACAGTAACAGTAACAGTAACAGTAACAGTAACAGTAACAGTAACAGTAACAGTAACAGTAACAGTAACAGTAACAGTAACAGTAACAGTAACAGTAACAGTAACAGTAACAGTAACAGTAACAGTAACAGTAACAGTAACAGTAACAGTAACAGTAACAGTAACAGTAACAGTAACAGTAACAGTAACAGTAACAGTAACAGTAACAGTAACAGTAACAGTAACAGTAACAGTAACAGTAACAGTAACAGTAACAGTAACAGTATACAGTAACCATAATAATAATAGTAACAGTAACAGAAACAGTAACAGTAACAGTATACAGTATACCGTACACCGTACACCGTACACCGCACACCGCACACCGCACACCGCACACCGCACACCGCACACCGCACACCGCACACCGCACACCGCACACCGCACACCGCACACCGCACACCGCACACCGCACACCGCACACCGCACACCGCACACCGCACACCGCACACCGTACACCGTACACCGTATACAGTATACAGTATACAGTATACAGTATACAGTATACAGTATACAGTATACCGTAACCGTAACCGTAACCGTAACCGCAACCGTAACAGCAACAGCAACAGCAACAGCAACTAATAGTTTTACTAATAGTAATAGTAATAGTAATAGTAATAGTAATAGTAATAGTAATAGTAATAGTAATAGTAATAGTAATAGTAATAGTAATAGTAATAGTAATAGTGGTAGTGGTAGTGGTAGTGGTAGTGGTAGTGGTAGTGGTAGTGGTAGTGGTAGTGGTAGTGGTAGTGGTAGTGGTAGTGGTAGTGGTAGTGGTAGTGGTAGTGGTAGTGGTAGTGGTAGTGGTAGTGGTAGGGATAGGGATAGGGATAGGGATAGGGATAGGGATAGGGATAGGGATAGGGATAGGGATAGGGATAGGGATAGGGATAGGGATAGGGATAGGGATAGGGATAGGGATAGGGATAGGGATAGGGATAGGGATAGGGATAGGGATAGGGATAGGGATAGGGATAGGGATAGGGATAGGGATAGGGATAGGGATAGGGATAGGGATAGGGTTAGGGATAGGGATAGGGATAGGGATAGGGATAGGGATAGGGATAGGGATAGGGATAGGGATAGGGATAGGGATAGGGATAGGGATAGGGATAGGGATAGGGATAGGGATAGGGATAGGGATAGGGATAGGGATAGGGATAGGGATAGGGATAGGGATAGGGATAGGGATAGGGATAGGGATAGGGATAGGGATAGGGATAGGGATAGGGATAGGGATAGGGATAGGGATAGGGATAGGGATAGGGATAGGGATAGGGATAGGGATAGGGATAGGGATAGGGATAGGGATAGGGATAGGGATAGGGATAGGGATAGGGATACACAGGACGAAATAAGAAAATTAAGTTACCTTAAATGCCCATTAAAGCTAACGTATTGAACCAATTAATGTGCCTTTAAGGTACACTTAAATTTATTAAATATAACTTTAAGTGACATTTAAGTGCTCATTTAAAGCCGATTTATGAACCATTTATGGGTACCCTTAAATGCTCATTAATTCTCCGTAATTTTACATTTAGTTAAGCTTTAATTGACTACCTAAATGTAAAGGAAATAGAGATTTAAGTTCCCTTAAAGCTCATTAAAAACCATTAAATCTTTACAATTACTGATTTATGATACATATAACCCACCTTAAAGGTTCACTAAATCCACTTAAATGTATATTTAATATATATTTAAGACTTGCGTAAATGTCAAGAAATACAGATATAAGTGAACTTTACTGAATGATAAATTCCTAATTATTTGTTTTGGAATACTGTCGTCATATTATTCTTTTTTTTTTTAAAAAAAGAAAAAATCTTTTAAATTTCTACTTTACGCGCCGGTGAGATATAGAGATTTCAGTTATTTGGATGCGCAAATGAAAACTTTCTGTAAATGATCAATACAACAACATTGATTAAAATCACCAGACCAAGTAGTTTTAAATGATATTTATTGAAATTAAAACATTCTACAACACACACTAACATTAATTCCATTGGCATTATATAAAATAAAGGAGAAGGAAATTCGAAAGTTTATGACATTTATGTGAACCCAAGCTGTACTTATAGTAGCTTATTGCCATGTTACACGAGGCAACTTTCCTTGCAACTTGCAACACAATGGCGTTGTATTGCAAGTTGCAAGAAAGATTTCCTCGTGTGACACCCCATGTTTACAACTAGTCTCGCAGCGAAAAATTGCGTTGCCAGTCGCAGAGAAAGTAGAAGCAGCTTCTACTTTTCGCAACGCTACGAGACAAGTTGCAGCGTGTGACACCCCCACTGCAACTTGCAATATTTTTTCGACAAAAATTGCGTTGCAAGTTGCAAGGAAAATTGCCTAGTGGGACATGCCTTAGTTATTCAAAGTAATTTTGAACTACTCTAAACTCACTCGATCGATCGTGCGTTGTACCAGCTGATTATATAAACCTTAGGACACCAAGCTATAGCCGAACAAGTCAACCAACTATAGGTATTAATATTTATATTCAAAAGAGAGAAAATAAGTTAAAAATGTGCATATATATATATATATATATATATAAAAGTTTATGCACGAATGAGTGCCCACTCAGGAAAATCATTTGGTTCTGGACGAGTTGATGGCTGACTAACATTTTCACGGCGTGGGAGAATTCTGCTTTTTGCCCTTTCAGTTAAATGTTTATTATATGCTGAATCCAGATCTTTTTTCGCCTTTTTGAAGCGTTCACTTTCCCAGGCAAGGCGCCTTATATTGTATGCCACAACTTTTGAATTTCCGTCACTGTTGGTCTCGGTGCAACTTTCCTCACTCGACATGGCGTCATCTACTAGAATTTCAGCAACTCTGCCTCGTTTTTTGACACTCCAATTAGCCTTCTCCAATGCAAGAGTTCTTCTGGTCAGTTTCTGGAAATAATTAAGATATCAAATGGTTAAAAAAGAATCAAAAGAAATGTGAGCAATGTATATATATATATATATATATATATATATATATATATATATATATATAGTGTGTATCAAAAAAAGGCTGAACCCTTAGAAAACAACCAATTGTAGTAGTTTGAGAGCCCTAAAAGCGCTGCAAAAAAATTAACTAAAGATATGTCGTTAATTAACAACAGCTAGCAGCTAACTCTTACCAATAGATAAACAAAAAATACCTACGGGCCTAGTGAATTCCTTCTTTCTATTTTAACCCTTTCACCACCAGACCTTCTCCCTTGACGAGTAAAATCGTATGGCGTTAGCAAGAGTAAAATAGTAATGGGCCACCACGGTGGTGAAAGGGTTAATTTGTTCCTTTTATTGAAAAATTAAAAGGTGTTCAAGTAATAATTATTTGTGAAAAGGTCCGATAATAATTTCTGATGTGACTTTTTAAGTGAGCATGCTCAATTACTATATTGAATAAATTATCATCCAAATTCTAAACATACATCTCTTTTCCGACAGTTCCTTCTACAGTTCTTTTTATGGGCCTGATACTTTCCCTCAATGGTTTTCTTTTCCTTTTCATACAAAGAGATGAAATATCTTTTCAGCACAGCTGTAAAGTAAGAAGAATTTGTCATTAATATTAATCATGGCATTTTATAACACTATAAATAAGCAGTTGTAGAAGCATTGTGGTATTATGAAACTGACTTTTATATGTACTGTACATAGCCTCTGTGCACATTTAGAAAACCTGCCAGAATTTCTGGATGTGCACATGCAGGCTACATTGTATTTTATACGCAGTACTCTTTGCCATTAATTAAATCTTGGTTTTCCTTTCTGGGCAATATAAACTATACAGTAGTCCAATACTTTGTTTTAAAACAAAACTTGATTCCCAAATTTCATTGATATTTTGTCACATTAGAAATACTCCTGTTTGAATTAATTGACTAGCCACTTATATATCAAGGCTATTCACCCATACAAAAATCCAATAGGTCCGAATTCCTATTAGATTTTGATCATCAAATTCATACAGAAAACTATAAGAGCTCCTATGATACGAATTTGTTCGCATAGGTTAGGAAATTTCTTATTGCACTTCCTAGAAGTATAAGAAATTAATTGCTATTAGATTTTCATATAGAAACTGTTTATGTTGAACATACAAATCTTGAAATTTCTGTTGGGCAGCTGCAATTACCCACTTACATCCATGGGCAACCATTGGTTTTCCTGTGGCTTTAAATGCAAAAGGTGACCACTGCCTGGAAAATTTCAAGAGCCAGCTGAGACAGTATAATTATATCACTTTAACACAGTACATACTTTCAATTTGCAACTGAGACCATCCACCATTCTCCTGCCCTTGATATTGCTGTACTTCTCTAACAACACCCTCAATTATTTCCTTGTTGCTATTAGATAGAACACTATAAAAAAATAAATAGGACAGATGATATTTTATTTCAAAATGATCATTAGAAAATGCCCTGACATCTTCTTTCTGATCTTCGCACTGCTAGCTGGTATCCAGGGTATCAAAATGTATACCAAGCAAATTATATACAGTAAGTATTATAAGTATTATACCATGACTTGAGGGAAATTACAGTGATTAAATTTTCCCTCAGCTGTTTTACAAATCTTCCCGAGGCTAAGGCAAAATTTAATCATTAATTTCCCTCAAGTCATGGTATGAGTTTGTAATACCATGATATTCATGCTTAATGTCCCTTGTGAGGAGTAAAATTGAATGAACATTTGATGTTCACTCATGCATGTGAATGAGGAGAAAATTAGAAATTTTCCCCAAAGCAGGGAAATTAGAGATTAAATTACCCAGTGAGAACAAAAGAAATCAAGTCAATCATGGTATTACCTTATAAATTACCAGGTGAGCTTCCAATGCCCCTTTATCATTTGACATTTTATCTATCTGAACTCTGTAAGTGGTCTATACTATAATAATTATTAAGAATTAAATATATTCAAATATACTCGATGTACCTTTCTGTGAGAGTGAAACCAAGGAAATCATCTCGTTGCAACAAAGTTTTGTAGACTTGTTTTGTAATTCTCTAGAAAAAATTAATATATAATAACTAGAGGATATTACATGATGTGATGATGGCACAAAGATATGAATTCTATCTTCCAATGGTGAAAACAATATTTTTTTAAGTAAGTGTAGCAAATGAGTAAAATATAGAAAATAGCATATTTTCTAGCAAAACTTGGAATTTACCGTAAAAGCTCTATCTCCCCCCCCCCCCCCCCCACACACACACACACCCCGCCATCGGCCCTCACCCTGCCGTATGTAAATGCTCTTTCTCATTCTGACGTATGTGATTGAGTTGATGACTTACGAAAGTATTGATTTACGCACGGTGCCCGTTTTAGTAGATCAGTACTTTCGTAACAAGTGTATCCATTCAATCGCATACGTCAGGTTGAAAAAAAAATCGCGCGCGTGTAAACAGAACATGTATTAAATCTGAAGTGGCTTTATAAACTGTGTATTTCATTCATTAATCGAGGAACATCAACCGACAAACAAAAATATTTCAAAAATATAAAGTGAATTACCCGACATTGCGTAGGCACTCGCACTTCTTGCACTCTTCGTCGTTTTCTTTTGGTTTCGGGAGGAGATTGATTTGTCGCTTCACCCAGCTTTTGTTCCAAACTCGCAAATGCCTGACGATTTTTCTCATCTCTCTGCTTCAACTCTTCCCGCAGGACACGATTCTCCTCATTCAACTTCTGATTTGTGCGCGCAATTTCCTCAAGGAGAATCAGCACTTGATCTTGACCTCCTTGCCTCTCTGTATCACGGGCATTCGTTGTAGCCATTTAACGCAGTTGGTGCGAGATCAAAGTAAAAAAATTCGCTGTTCAACAACCTAACACCACGAAGCAAACCTGCAACTGGCTGTTGGAAAATGAGCGCAATTTTGAATAATTGGCGCACAATGACTTGATTTTATATATGGTCGGTACATAAGACCCCCTAAATTAGATATCGATATACCTATTAGCCGGTGGTGATGCCATTGACTCGCTTATTTTTAAAACCTTTTAGAATACCATAGCCTTTCAGAAAATATGTTTGTAACTTATGTAGCTATGCCAGTTACATATGGAATCAGATAGGATTCTAAATCTTGCAATTTTATAAATATCCACTGAACAGATTTTATAGTAGAGGGCCAACTTCCCGCTCATCTGTTAATATCCGGTTAAAATGCACTTTGAACCTTTTGTCATCTGGCTTTGGCGCCAGAAATCATTCGAAATGGAGGGAAAGAACTCGAAGATGTCTCACTGCAATGCTGTCGGGTTCGCTGTTAGTAAGTATGGTCAAGCTAATGCGCCTTTACCGTGCTTATTAGCAGATCGTGCGAGCGGTTTTTCGCTTGCTGACGATCGGCCATACCAAAATCAGCATCTTGAAAGCCAAGCAGTTAACGTCGCCACCTCCACTTCTGGCAAGTCAACTAGAAGAAACATAGAATTGCTACGAAAGAAAAGGAGTCGCAGAAACAAACAGAAGCGTGAGTCGTTTAGAAATCTAAGTCGAAAGGAAAGAAGAACGAAATATTCTCGAGGAGCAAATCAAGCAATAATCAAAGGACTCGAAGATAAATTGCACAAGGCAGAACAGGATTATGTTCAAGAGAAAAGGCTCTCGAAACTCTGTCGGACCAGTTACCAGAAGGAGAAAGATAGAAAACTCAAAATCTTAGGTGAGATTTTTGTTGTGCATGTATTTCTGGATTTGTGCCCTTCAGTCTGAATATAAAACTTACATTTTGATTCATGCTTGATAGTAAAGCATTTATAAATCAATATTTAAATGATACATGTATGAGTTTATTAGCCTTTAAAGGACTAAAAAATAATGGTTTATCTAGATTGTGATTAGCTTGTTCAGGTCTGTACCGCCTGTTGAGGAACTAATTCTTCAGAGCATGCCTCGATGCCTACTGTATTAGCTGCCTTCTGAAGGAACAGTGCTATCCATGCTTTGAACAACTTAACTTAAATTTTATTTGGAGAATTGAGCTATCAGATAAATGACTCCCTATTTGGAAGATAAAATATTAATTTGGATGTTCAAAACATGAGTTTATGCAAGGATTTATCCACCAGATACTGTAGGAGTTAATTACTTGTGGAATTATGTATTGGAAATTCGTCAGGAGTTTACTGCAATTTTTAATAATAAGAATTCTTAGGGTGCAGGCATATTGGTGGTTTTCAATCAATCCCTTGAGAATTGCAGGGCAAAGGCCAAGTGGGCATGTTAATTGGAAGGTACAATAACATTGAATATAATATTCTTTTGTATTAACCAACCAACATGCAACCCAGCAATACATATCAATAACATTGATGTAATTGCAATCTCATACTGCAATTACCCAGTTTCCTGAACAAATCCAAAATGGGAAATACATGTAGAGGGAATAATTATATGGTTTTTGAATAAAATAGCCCAACACTAGGTTGGGTGGTAAATTATCAAGGAAAGTAGGATATGCTGTAAAATGTAATACATGTACAGTAGTTATGAATATTTATTTTAAAACCAATGGGTTTTTATCCTCAGTACTCAACCTTGCCTTTCTCTTTTTTCATGGCTATCCTAGACTGTACAGTACAGTATGTGCTTTTGGTCTTGAAACACTTCTTCCTTAGTATTACTGTACTAATCTTTAAAAAACTCTTGCTTTCAAAATTTGTAGAGGTCCTAAAATTCTGGAACGTAAAAATTTAAAAGAAGAAAATGCAGGTGATTCAATAACCCTTGGAAAGGGAGCTTTTGGAAATTGTAAGAAGATGGTGTATAGAGGAATTATTGTCGCTGTAAAAGCATACCATGATTATGTTGATGTAAATTCTGTTCAGTTGGAAGCTGATGCTATCAGTCAGTTTGATCACCCAGGTAATAAATATTTATAATACATTTATTTATTTCACAAATGCCCAATGTGTCTACAGTGTCTGATGAATTTTAACAATTATTAGATGAGTTGGAGCATATCAAGAATTATCAAAACTGAAAAGGATAACACAAACCAAGGTGTTAATATTCTTGATATCAGAGGAAACTCCAATTCTATCTCTATTCACACCTGCCGGCCATGTGCAGTGTCCAGATATTAAAATAATGCAACATAATATAAGATTATGTTATGTTACAGTACAGTAGATGCTAATGTACCCACCATACAGGAACCAGTTGCAAAAATGCAATGTTAGACCTGACTGGAAACGCACACACAACCCTGTGATACTAGTGCAGTGCTCTGACCACTGAGAAAATGTATTAATACAAAGATTTTGTTGTGGTGAAAAATTTAAATATAGCATGGGAAAACATTTTTACCAAGGTACATTTTTATACTGGATAGTTCTGAAAAGAACTGTTCAAAAAATTCATTTTTAACCTGATGTTGTCATAACGTTTCACATAAATATAGACTCAAGTTCTTATTTTAGTTAGCAGATATTGCATCTGAAGAGTATAGTAAAAAAAGAGCAGTCACAAAATACATAGTGTTTCTTTCTAGAATTAAATGTACGATACTATGCTCCAGATCTTTTATTCTTCTTCTGCTAAGTCTCAAACAGTTCTCTTCAGAACTATCTAGGATAAAAATTTACCATGGTTAATATGTTTTCCCATGTTATGTCTTAAAATGTGAAAATTCTTCACTCAAAATTTTCCTTCACCATACATGTGAACACATACAGTGTAGTTTAATCAAATGAAATGTCAAATGTTACTTACAGTACATGTATACTGTAATAGCCATTTGATCTGTCACCCTCCAACTTTTGTGGGATTGATTAATTGCAACCAATCATTAGATTTACTTACACAAAATAATTCTTATAGGATTACCATTGTTATTTGGAGTCTGTCTGAATGAGAAGCCCTACCTGATGGTAACACAATTTCATGGGATTAATGGCAATTGCATGACATTTCAAAATGCTATGCAATCATCTGTGGTTACATCATTGGCCAAGTGGATTAGACTATTCAGAAAAACTGGAGAAGCTTTGCTCTATGTCCATGAAAAAGGTTTTCTTCACAATGACATCAAAGGTGATAATATCTTGCTGTCAGCCCAAGGCTCTGGTTTAAATCCAGTCCTCATTGACTTTGGTAAGTGCCGTACAACAAAAAATCCTAAGAAGTATAACCTAACCCTAGATGAGCAATGGAAATATCGAAAATATCACTGTCATATTGCCCCAGAACTTATTAAAGGGACACATAGTCAGTCATTTAAGTCAGACATTTATGCGTATGGTCTCCTTCTATCTCAGACGTGTAAGTTAATTGCACAGTGTAAGCAATCTAGAATTCTTAACGACATACATATAGCTTGCATGCGCAGGAAAATTGAGGACAGGCCAACAATGCATGAAATTGTACCCAAATTAAAATTTCACTCAGTCTAAGTTAACTCCCAATTTATTGATTAATCGATTTTTCTCCATTCCATTCCCTTTTTGGCAATCGATAATTTTGAATACATCACATTATCCACAACAACAGTGCACAGCGACATACAGTACTGCTCAGAAATAACCTAACAAAAACCGAGGTCAAACCTAGGTTTAACCTCAGCTTAATCGTAATAATAATAACTCTGTTCAGTGTCAGTTAAACTGTCTCTAAATCACTATGAATCAAAATATGGACTGTTTTCTGTATTACTAGATAATTTTATTGTGCTTTACTAAAGTTTATTAGCATTTCTGTCATTGTTTAACTTAACCTCAACCACACTGTTAGGTTATTTCTGAGCAGTACTGTACCAAAACAAAATGTAGACATTTTATATACCGTGTACTGTATATAATTTATTCCCTATTTTACATAATATTCTATAAATATGTTAATTTTTTTAGTTTTCATTCTTATTGTGTAAATAAATTTCAATGGGAAAAATTAGTAAAATGGACAGTTAATCGATTATATCTATTTGAACCGATGGTTGCACCTCTGAGTTTACTCTCTACTACAGTTCAATTTTTTTACTTGTCAAAGGAAGAGCCCTTGGTCATGCTAGACATTAATGGGAGAATTAGTTTTAATATAATACACACCATACAGTACAATATACTGTACCAGTAAAGTAACTGAAATGTTACCTGACCTACTGTAATATAAATATGTACAATTGGATTTTTGGTCAATATTGCATGTAGATGTACTTTAAAGTGAAAGGCAAAGTAGATTACAGCTACAGAACTGTATATGTTTTGAGGATTCATGTACCGGTACATTTTTGGCAGTTTCAAGTATGTACTTACTTGTTACCAGCATATAATTTTAAAAAGCCCCATATTGAAAGAGACATGAGTTATTTCAAATTTTTTATTAAAACTAACGTTTCGTTTGCTAATCCTGCAACATCTTCAGAGTGAATAATTATTTACAAGGTTATCTCGACTTATATGCTAATATATAAGATAACCTTGTAAATAATTATTCACTCTGAAGATGTTGCAGGATTAGCAACGAAATGTTAGTTTTAATAAAAAATTTGAAATAACTCATGTCTCTTTCAATATGGGGCTTTTTAAAATTATATGCTGGGCTTTAATATTCCTGACAAGATTACGCTTTCCGCCTGGTTCGTCTATTGCTACTTGTTACCAGTCTCCAAAATGAAAGTAATGAAATCTATACAATGGCAAAGCTTATACAAGTTTGTGTCACACTTTGTCAGCAAACCTTGCTTGATGTGACAAATTGTCCTCTTTCTCTTCTACCAAAGCGAGGTTTGATGTAAAAAAGAACGTGATGAACAGTAAACTTGCATAGTGCCATACAAGTTCTAAACTTGTATGTACATGTAAGTTTTAAAGTATGTAGTCTTCACACAGTATAGTAATATAATCTTGACACAGTATTGTATATTCAGCAAAGTATAGAGCTGTTACAGAGCATTTACTACAGTGCTGTACATACTGTACAGTGTAGCATGTTTGTCATTCTCATTTTTTGAGAAGATACATGTAGGAGAACAAATTGTCATAAGAAAGTTCTTCTAATGATAGGAGATACAGCTACACCATTACTGCCATTAAATTTTGATAGTTTTGCACTTGCATATTTGGAGTGAATTCTCTGTACAGGAATAAATGATGAAGGGCCCCCTTCTTGACAATCAGATAACCATACCTGTACAGGACTGCCAATTATTGTACTATCTTCGTCTGGTTTGTACCATTTTACACAGGCAAAGGTGTGAGAAACATATTCTCCATCTAAGACTAGCACATGTGTAAAATAATAGTTGACTGTTCCTGGTGACAGGAAAAATGATGTCTTATTGACAACCCCACAATTTGCTGGCCACGAGGCAAGAATTTTTGCAGATCGTATTCCTCGAGGTTCAATTTTTGAACCATACATTGTTGTTGCAATAGTTACTGACCCATACTTGTGGATTAACATGCTCATATCATTCTCTGATATTGAAGCTGCAGGATAGAGCATCTTGTAAACTTCAAAAAGAAGTTTGGCATCATCTGAATCCAAAGAGCTTAATTTGTAATTGGATGGAAGGAACACAGCTGATTGATTTTTCCACACAGCCCCAATAGGCATGGGTGATGCTATACTGAGGTTATGAACTGCCCAACGATCAGCCCAATTTGAATTGTGGATCCAATTTCTACTTCTATCTTCTGCAACATCAGTACACAGGTGAAGAAGGTCTTCTTTGAACAGGCTAGGAAATGACTTTTCTTCAAAGAAGTGTGACAACTTAAACTTTCTCATCAGCTGTAACTCGACTGATCTCTTGTTTGTGGGAATACTTCCTAATATTCCATTGAACCTCTCAAAGCTAAAACACCAAAAGCTTGCTACTGGTCCATGGTCCAACACAATGTCCTTTAGGTGACAGTGAAGGTGAATGTTAGGAGTAATTACCTCCTTTCCATACAATTCCTCAACTCGTTTGCCAAACTTGGTAAACAATCCATCTGCAATGTCCATATCTGCTCGTGATATGACTGGTTGGCAAATGTACCTGCATGCAAGTACAAATGTCTGCCAGCACTTGAAATGATCATCTTGTATAATATTCTTTAAACAATACAATGAATAAGTCAGGGTCCAGTTTTTCCACTGTTCAGCAGTGTAACAACCAGAATTTGATGATATTTTGGCAGGGAGTCTGCCAATGTCACTTGGGACTTCCATTGTACCAATACGCTGCTCGATATTCTGTACATCTTTCTTCGACAGGATACTATTATTCCACAAGTGAAACATCATTTTGGCTGTGCCAAGAAATAAATTATGCATAGGATCAACTGTGAAGAAGCGGATAGCATCAAAATATGGAAGATCAAGTAGAATACTATAGTGTGTTATACCATTGTCCCTGCAAAATTTAACTTGTTTTGACTGTGTTTTTATCTTGTCTACTTTTTTGGACAATTGTCGATGCCACTGATTGGTTCTGGGCACCCAATTTTCTTTGTCAAAACCAGAGTAGTCCCTTTTGACTCCAAAACCTCCAGGAAACGCCTTCAGACAATGCAAGCAACCGTGAATTGCCGAATGACTTTTAAATCCACCCAACTTTCTAATTGCAGGAACATCTGCTGAAACTGACATCACAGCTGCCCTAAATGTTATGGGAAACCGACATAGGGTAGATTCCAACTTCATGCCTTTCCACAAACACTGCAACTCTTCCACAGCTGGTTTAAGAAATTCATTCAAGTTTTTAGGTTCTTTATTCATTGACGGTACAATGCCAATGACAATGACGTTCTCCCATTTGAACCTTTCAGCCCTTGGCAGATTCAATAAAACCAGATAGAATACTCCAACTGAATAATCTTTTCTTCGGTTCAAAGGCTGGAAGAAGTCAAAGTTTAGCATAAAACCATAATTCCGGGGTGCTTTCAAAAAATCCGTTCCATTAACTGTCAGGAATTCTTTCCAAATTTTTCCATCATAAAAGTCTGCCATTTCATCATTGTTCATTGACCTGTTTCTCCAGTGTTCACATTTTTCAGCAAAACCTTCTTTTTTAAGAAGTCTTTCCAAGGCATTAATTATGCTGTTGTAACAATAATATTTAATGGGATAGAAACAACTCTTTCCATTCTTCAGCTGCACTTTATAGACAAGGGCTTCACCACATGTTACTTTTTTTCCTCGTGAGTAATGGAATCCAGAACATAATTTTCCAACTTGTTTATTATTCACAATTGTCAGACACTCATTATACTTATACAGTTTACAACACTTTGGACAGACAACATACTTATCAAAGTCATCCCTGTCAAAGTGAAAAAACTGCCTAAGCATAAAAAGTGTTCCAGGAAAGACTGTTATAAGCTGGGTGAGTGTGTCATTTGGAATTGCCACCCCCAATACTTTCAACCAAGCACCCAAAAAACGTAGGAGCCATGCCATTCCATTGTCACTAATATGGCATGAGAGTTGCCACATTAAAAGAAAATATACAAGCCAAAATACCAATGAATGTACCATACCCTTTTGTTGTTTTCTTTGATGATCAGGAAGCGGTGAAGGTTCTCCATTCAAATCTCGTTGAAGATCACTTGGGAGAACATTATCCCAAACCTCTTCACTATCCTCATCATCGGTCGATGAGTCTGTCACATGACTTTCACATTCTGAACAGTCAGAGTCTTGTTCATTTTCAGTGCAACCAGTACCAAGGTTGTTGTCATGGTCAGGCAAATCCTAATTGCAAACAATGTTAAAATAAGTTGTAGTCTACACAAAACAGGAAAAAAGTACAGTGTATTTTTTCTCTATGTACTGTACCAACTACTCAGTGTACTAAATGTTCAACCTATTCTACATCAATACAAACAATTACATGTACATGTAAATCCAATCTAGTGTAGAATAGAGACTATAATTATTATAATATTATACTCTAATTATCTCCAGGTAATTTGCAGTTTCCTGAATTGCTCTCTGAGTCATATGCAATAATTCGCAACATGTTCTCAATTTATTCTAAAATTTTGCAATGGCTGGATACATGTGAATTTCATGATGCATGTGAAATTGTGGCATGTGACTTTTTGTGTCACAAAATCATGGACATCAGTACTGATTGAATCAGAAAAAGATGAAATAAGGGCTTTAATGCTGACTGAATAGCAAATATTTAAGCGATATGGCAATGCAATCCATAGGTGGTGAATACGATCACAAAGTAAGTTATAATATATAATATAGTATTTTTTAAAACTAATCTTGACTGCAAATATTTCCATCCTGGTTGTGCAATATTAATGCTGCAATAAATCTATACAGTACTCACCAAGTCTGAGTCTGGCATCCTGTCTGAATGAGAATGGGCATCTTCATTTACTGCGTTGTTGGAATCTATTAGAACGAAAAAGGTTAAATGTTAAATTAATGTTATAATGTACAGTACACATACAAAGTTGTGGCAACTTCATTGTACTGTTGCAATTACACTGTTAGTACAATTCCAATTTCAATGTACTGTATTGTACAGGTAAGGAGGTACAGTGTATTTCTATATTGGTTCTTATAATAATTTATGATTATATATATATATATATATATATATATTTTTTTTTTTTCAGTAATTATAATGACTAGTTTGCCACTTGAAGAAAATATGAATTTTGAGACTATGCAGAGAATTTAGGATGGACAATTTTTTGTGTTTGATTGATTTTTCTATAAATTGACCTTCACACTTCACAATGTATAAATTTGCTCATTACGAGAGACTAATTCCTTTGTAGCCATGGCACATTAGGCATTGTTTACCACGAAGTAAAAAAAACAAAAAACGAACAAAACTCTCCAGTGAATCTGGTCAGAAAATTACTTCTTTTGTGATATACAACAGCCATTTGAAGTATTATTTTTACCTAGCAAAATAAAACGTACACTGTATGTAATTGTTGTATGTAATTGCCAATTTATTAAAAGCATATTTTGCCAACTGGAAAATTACTTTTTACAAATTTTTGACCAAGAAAATAATAAGAAAATTCCTTATACACAAAAAAATTGGCATTATTTCTATTCATTATACTCTGGAAAAGAATAGGTGCTCGACAAATCAAATGCCTTGTTATGACAAATCTGTTTTATAAAATAGAATGAAATATGCTAAAACTTTGGGTATTTGCATCTTACATCATTATTATTTGCGTCTTACATTATTGATATCATGTTGGATGACTTAAAAGGTTTCTCTGCATTTACAATTAAAATTCCAACATGGCAAAAATATTATTATTTCTTGAATCTCTGGGGATTGGTTGCACCGATAGAAATATAGAGAAAAAGAATCGAAAAATTATAAAATAGAGCTTCCAACAACCCTTGATACATGTATGCCCCCCTGCAATTGACCCCCCCCCCCCCCCCGATTAAGGGCAAACACAATAGAAGGCACAGTTTTCGGATGCTGCTGAAATAAGCGTCTAATGAGAACTTTCAAAGTCAAGTGTAAAACCCTCTTTACTTTGCCCATACCCGCTACTCCGAGCAACGATGTATTAAAATTTATTTGATTTCGTTGTTCGGAGTGGCATCTACAGTGTGTCCTTTAAAGTAAGCATTTCAACGACCAAAGTTTGCGTAAACCAAATATTTTTAGTTTGCGTATTAATAATTTCTAAAACTATGCCTCTTGTTCTGCGCCTTGTATGGATGAGTAATGAGTTTTCCAGCGTCTTTATATTTTGTGGGGTCTTACTCTTATTTCGAAATATCCCATAAACGATTTTTACGAACGATGTCAATAGGCTGAATGAACATCGATCGGTTGCGGTTTTTATCAAAAAAATTGGTCATACGTCTAAACGTAGGCTAGCACAAAATGTTCCATCTTACCTGAACTTGTAACACTTTCACTATCCAATTCTTCACTATCCGATTCTTCCAAGACAAGCTGGGTATGCTGTCCTAGCAACTCACGTTGTCTCTTCCTTTCGTGTCTCTCTAACGTTGATCTTGAAACTAGTTGATCACAATGGCCACACATGTGAAGATCTTGTAATCCATCCATATTGTAGTAGTATTTTCCCAAATTCTATTCAAACCAACCTTATAGTTATATACGCAAATAGTCGCAACCACACAGATCGAAGCAGAGATCAAATCAGGTGTATTTTACTCACATTTCAAGGAATAAGATTGACAGGAAATTGTGGTTTGTTGTTGCTAGGTT
The DNA here is from genome assembly GCA_964035015.1 of Corallium rubrum. Lineage (NCBI taxonomy): Eukaryota > Metazoa > Cnidaria > Anthozoa > Scleralcyonacea > Coralliidae > Corallium > Corallium rubrum. Next base: position 83,994,164 of record OZ035997.1, read on the forward strand.
ATGAGTAAACAAAGATCAACAAATAGTTTAAACGTCCAGTTTTGTTGACTCAGTTCTCCATCGTAAGTTAAAATTACTTCTATAGACAATTTGACTCATAAAGCAGAAAAATAAGTCAACAAAGCCATTCTCTCTAGCGCGGCATCAATTAATTAACAACGGGATATTAAGTTATTCTTGATCTATTGTCAAGCCAGCTGTCAACATTTAAGTGAACTTACTAAACTCTTGAAAGTGTATTTAAAGGTACGCTGAGCTTTAATGGTAATTAAAGGTGCAACTAAAGCCATAGTAAAGGATTTCTCTAACTTTACTGAGATTTAAGTGTAACTTAATTACATTTAAAGTTCCACGTCAACTTTAATGACACTTTATGATATATATTAAAGGTCCTTAAAGTCTTTGGTCCTTATATCTTAATTAAATGTAACTTAAAATGACATTTTAACGTTTAATGGCTTTAAGGTAAACTTAAATACTCCTTAAAGTTAATGGATTAACTTTAAGGAGATTTAAGTGCCCATTAAAGGTAATTAAATCTCAAATTTCGTCCTGTGAATCTATTTTTGGAAACATATCGATGACGTCATTTCACCATGAAGGAGTCGTTTTGTCTGACCACTATATTAACGAAAAATACTCAGAAGGGCCTAATTAGTCTGGTGTTTTAATTAGAGCGAAATCTATTTTTGGAAACATATCGATGACGTCATTTCACCATGAAGGAGTCGTTTTGTCTGACCACTATATTAACGAAAAATACTCAGAAGGGCCTAATTAGTCTGGTGTTTTAATTAGAGCGAAATCTATTTTTGGAAACATATCGATGACGTCATTTCACCATGAAGGAGTCGTTTTGTCTGACCACTATATTAACGAAAAATACTCAGAAGGGCCTAATTAGTCTGGTGTTTTAATTAGAGCGAAATCTATTTTTGGAAACATATCGATGACGTCATTTCACCATGAAGGAGTCGTTTTGTCTGACCACTATATTAACGAAAAATACTCAGAAGGGCCTAATTAGTCTGGTGTTTTAATTAGAGCGAAATCTATTTTTGGAAACATATCGATGACGTCATTTCACCATGAAGGAGTCGTTTTGTCTGACCACTATATTAACGAAAAATACTCAGAAGGGCCTAATTAGTCTGGTGTTTTAATTAGAGCGAAATCTATTTTTGGAAACATATCGATGACGTCATTTCACCATGAAGGAGTCGTTTTGTCTGACCACTATATTAACGAAAAATACTCAGAAGGGCCTAATTAGTCTGGTGTTTTAATTAGAGCGAAATCTATTTTTGGAAACATATCGATGACGTCATTTCACCATGAAGGAGTCGTTTTGTCTGACCACTATATTAACGAAAAATACTCAGAAGGGCCTAATTAGTCTGGTGTTTTAATTAGAGCGAAATCTATTTTTGGAAACATATCGATGACGTCATTTCACCATGAAGGAGTCGTTTTGTCTGACCACTATATTAACGAAAAATACTCAGAAGGGCCTAATTAGTCTGGTGTTTTAATTAGAGCGAAATCTATTTTTGGAAACATATCGATGACGTCATTTCACCATGAAGGAGTCGTTTTGTCTGACCACTATATTAACGAAAAATACTCAGAAGGGCCTAATTAGTCTGGTGTTTTAATTAGAGCGAAATCTATTTTTGGAAACATATCGATGACGTCATTTCACCATGAAGGAGTCGTTTTGTCTGACCACTATATTAACGAAAAATACTCAGAAGGGCCTAATTAGTCTGGTGTTTTAATTAGAGCGAAATCTATTTTTGGAAACATATCGATGACGTCATTTCACCATGAAGGAGTCGTTTTGTCTGACCACTATATTAACGAAAAATACTCAGAAGGGCCTAATTAGTCTGGTGTTTTAATTAGAGCGAAATCTATTTTTGGAAACATATCGATGACGTCATTTCACCATGAAGGAGTCGTTTTGTCTGACCACTATATTAACGAAAAATACTCAGAAGGGCCTAATTAGTCTGGTGTTTTAATTAGAGCGAAATCTATTTTTGGAAACATATCGATGACGTCATTTCACCATGAAGGAGTCGTTTTGTCTGACCACTATATTAACGAAAAATACTCAGAAGGGCCTAATTAGTCTGGTGTTTTAATTAGAGCGAAATCTATTTTTGGAAACATATCGATGACGTCATTTCACCATGAAGGAGTCGTTTTGTCTGACCACTATATTAACGAAAAATACTCAGAAGGGCCTAATTAGTCTGGTGTTTTAATTAGAGCGAAATCTATTTTTGGAAACATATCGATGACGTCATTTCACCATGAAGGAGTCGTTTTGTCTGACCACTATATTAACGAAAAATACTCAGAAGGGCCTAATTAGTCTGGTGTTTTAATTAGAGCGAAATCTATTTTTGGAAACATATCGATGACGTCATTTCACCATGAAGGAGTCGTTTTGTCTGACCACTATATTAACGAAAAATACTCAGAAGGGCCTAATTAGTCTGGTGTTTTAATTAGAGCGAAATCTATTTTTGGAAACATATCGATGACGTCATTTCACCATGAAGGAGTCGTTTTGTCTGACCACTATATTAACGAAAAATACTCAGAAGGGCCTAATTAGTCTGGTGTTTTAATTAGAGCGAAATCTATTTTTGGAAACATATCGATGACGTCATTTCACCATGAAGGAGTCGTTTTGTCTGACCACTATATTAACGAAAAATACTCAGAAGGGCCTAATTAGTCTGGTGTTTTAATTAGAGCGAAATCTATTTTTGAAACATATCGATGACGTCATTTCACCATGAAGGAGTCGTTTTGTCTGACCACTATATTAACGAAAAATACTCAGAAGGGCCTAATTAGTCTGGTGTTTTAATTAGAGCGAAATCTATTTTTGGAAACATATCGATGACGTCATTTCACCATGAAGGAGTCGTTTTGTCTGACCACTATATTAACGAAAAATACTCAGAAGGGCCTAATTAGTCTGGTGTTTTAATTAGAGCGAAATCTATTTTTGGAAACATATCGATGACGTCATTTCACCATGAAGGAGTCGTTTTGTCTGACCACTATATTAACGAAAAATACTCAGAAGGGCCTAATTAGTCTGGTGTTTTAATTAGAGCGAAATCTATTTTTGGAAACATATCGATGACGTCATTTCACCATGAAGGAGTCGTTTTGTCTGACCACTATATTAACGAAAAATACTCAGAAGGGCCTAATTAGTCTGGTGTTTTAATTAGAGCGAAATCTATTTTTGGAAACATATCGATGACGTCATTTCACCATGAAGGAGTCGTTTTGTCTGACCACTATATTAACGAAAAATACTCAGAAGGGCCTAATTAGTCTGGTGTTTTAATTAGAGCGAAATCTATTTTTGGAAACATATCGATGACGTCATTTCACCATGAAGGAGTCGTTTTGTCTGACCACTATATTAACGAAAAATACTCAGAAGGGCCTAATTAGTCTGGTGTTTTAATTAGAGCGAAATCTATTTTTGGAAACATATCGATGACGTCATTTCACCATGAAGGAGTCGTTTTGTCTGACCACTATATTAACGAAAAATACTCAGAAGGGCCTAATTAGTCTGGTGTTTTAATTAGAGCGAAATCTATTTTTGGAAACATATCGATGACGTCATTTCACCATGAAGGAGTTGTTTTGTCTGACCACTATATTAACGAAAAATACTCAGAAGGGCCTAATTAGTCTGGTGTTTTAATTAGAGCGAAATCTATTTTTGGAAACATATCGATGACGTCATTTCACCATGAAGGAGTCGTTTTGTCTGACCACTATATTAACGAAAAATACTCAGAAGGGCCTAATTAGTCTGGTGTTTTAATTAGAGCGAAATCTATTTTTGGAAACATATCGATGACGTCATTTCACCATGAAGGAGTCGTTTTGTCTGACCACTATATTAACGAAAAATACTCAGAAGGGCCTAATTAGTCTGGTGTTTTAATTAGAGCGAAATCTATTTTTGAAACATATTGATGACGTCATTTCACCATGAAGGAGTCGTTTTGTCTGACCACTATATTAACGAAAAATACTCAGAAGGGCCTAATTAGTCTGGTGTTTTAATTAGAGCGAAATCTATTTTTGGAAACATATCGATGACGTCATTTCACCATGAAGGAGTCGTTTTGTCTGACCACTATATTAACGAAAAATACTCAGAAGGGCCTAATTAGTCTGGTGTTTTAATTAGAGCGAAATCTATTTTTGGAAACATATCGATGACGTCATTTCACCATGAAGGAGTCGTTTTGTCTGACCACTATATTAACGAAAAATACTCAGAAGGGCCTAATTAGTCTGGTGTTTTAATTAGAGCGAAATCTATTTTTGGAAACATATCGATGACGTCATTTCACCATGAAGGAGTCGTTTTGTCTGACCACTATATTAACGAAAAATACTCAGAAGGGCCTAATTAGTCTGGTGTTTTAATTAGAGCGAAATCTATTTTTGGAAACATATTGATGACGTCATTTCACCATGAAGGAGTCGTTTTGTCTGACCACTATATTAACGAAAAATACTCAGAAGGGCCTAATTAGTCTGGTGTTTTAATTAGAGCGAAATCTATTTTTGGAAACATATTGATGACGTCATTTCACCATGAAGGAATCGTTTTGTCTGACCACTATATTAACGAAAAATACTCAGAAGGGCCTAATTAGTCTGGTGTTTTAATTAGAGCGAAATCTATTTTTGGAAACATATCGATGACGTCATTTCACCATGAAGGAGTCGTTTTGTCTGACCACTATATTAACGAAAAATACTCAGAAGGGCCTAATTAGTCTGGTGTTTTAATTAGAGCGAAATCTATTTTTGGAAACATATCGATGACGTCATTTCACCATGAAGGAGTCGTTTTGTCTGACCACTATATTAACGAAAAATACTCAGAAGGGCCTAATTAGTCTGGTGTTTTAATTAGAGCGAAATCTATTTTTGGAAACATATCGATGACGTCATTTCACCATGAAGGAGTCGTTTTGTCTGACCACTATATTAACGAAAAATACTCAGAAGGGCCTAATTAGTCTGGTGTTTTAATTAGAGCGAAATCTATTTTTGGAAACATATCGATGACGTCATTTCACCATGAAGGAGTCGTTTTGTCTGACCACTATATTAACGAAAAATACTCAGAAGGGCCTAATTAGTCTGGTGTTTTAATTAGAGCGAAATCTATTTTTGGAAACATATCGATGACGTCATTTCACCATGAAGGAGTCGTTTTGTCTGACCACTATATTAACGAAAAATACTCAGAAGGGCCTAATTAGTCTGGTGTTTTAATTAGAGCGAAATCTATTTTTGGAAACATATCGATGACGTCATTTCACCATGAAGGAGTCGTTTTGTCTGACCACTATATTAACGAAAAATACTCAGAAGGGCCTAATTAGTCTGGTGTTTTAATTAGAGCGAAATCTATTTTTGGAAACATATCGATGACGTCATTTCACCATGAAGGATTCGTTTTGTCTGACCACTATATTAACGAAAAATACTCAGAAGGGCCTAATTAGTCTGGTGTTTTAATTAGAGCGAAATCTATTTTTGGAAACATATCGATGACGTCATTTCACCATGAAGGAGTCGTTTTGTCTGACCACTATATTAACGAAAAATACTCAGAAGGGCCTAATTAGTCTGGTGTTTTAATTAGAGCGAAATCTATTTTTGGAAACATATCGATGACGTCATTTCGCCATGAAGGAGTCGTTTTGTCTGACCACTATATTAACGAAAAATACTTAGAAGGGCCTAATTAGTCTGGTGTTTTAACTAGAGCGAAATCTATTTTTGGAAACATATTGATGACGTCATTTCACCATGAAGGAGTCGTTTTGTCTGACCACTATATTAACGAAAAATACTCAGAAGGGCCTAATTAGTCTGGTGTTTTAATTAGAGCGAAATCTATTTTTGGAAACATATCGATGACGTCATTTCTCCATGAAGGAGTCGTTTTGTCTGACCACTATATTAACGAAAAATACTCAGAAGGGCCTAATTAGTCTGGTGTTTTAATTAGAGCGAAATCTATTTTTGGAAACATATCGATGACGTCATTTCACCATGAAGGAGTCGTTTTGTCTGACCACTATATTAACGAAAAATACTCAGAAGGGCCTAATTAGTCTGGTGTTTTAATTAGAGCGAAATCTATTTTTGGAAACATATCGATGACGTCATTTCACCATGAAGGAGTCGTTTTGTCTGACCACTATATTAACGAAAAATACTCAGAAGGGCCTAATTAGTCTGGTGTTTTAATTAGAGCGAAATCTATTTTTGGAAACATATCGATGACGTCATTTCACCATGAAGGAGTCGTTTTGTCTGACCACTATATTAACGAAAAATACTCAGAAGGGCCTAATTAGTCTGGTGTTTTAATTAGAGCGAAATCTATTTTTGGAAACATATCGATGACGTCATTTCACCATGAAGGAGTCGTTTTGTCTGACCACTATATTAACGAAAAATACTCAGAAGGGCCTAATTAGTCTGGTGTTTTAATTAGAGCGAAATCTATTTTTGGAAACATATCGATGACGTCATTTCACCATGAAGGAGTCGTTTTGTCTGACCACTATATTAACGAAAAATACTCAGAAGGGCCTAATTAGTCTGGTGTTTTAATTAGAGCGAAATCTATTTTAGGAAACATATCGATGACGTCATTTCGCCATGAAGGAGTCGTTTTGTCTGACCACTATATTAACGAAAAATACTCAGAAGGGCCTAATTAGTCTGGTGTTTTAACTAGAGCGAAATCTATTTTTGGAAACATATCGATGACGTCATTTCACCATGAAGGAGTTGTTTTGTCTGACCACTATATTAACGAAAAATACTCAGAAGGGCCTAATTAGTCTGGTGTTTTAATTAGAGCGAAATCTATTTTTGGAAACATATCGATGACGTCATTTCTCCATGAAGGAGTCGTTTTGTCTGACCACTATATTAACGAAAAATACTCAGAAGGGCCTAATTAGTCTGGTGTTTTAATTAGAGCGAAATCTATTTTTGGAAACATATCGATGACGTCATTTCACCATGAAGGAGTCGTTTTGTCTGACCACTATATTAACGAAAAATACTCAGAAGGGCCTAATTAGTCTGGTGTTTTAATTAGAGCGAAATCTATTTTTGGAAACATATCGATGACGTCATTTCACCATGAAGGAGTCGTTTTGTCTGACCACTATATTAACGAAAAATACTCAGAAGGGCCTAATTAGTCTGGTGTTTTATTTAGAGCGAAATCTATTTTTGGAAACATATCGATGTCGTCATTTCACCATGAAGGAGTCGTTTTGTCTGACCACTATATTAACGAAAAATACTCAGAAGGGCCTAATTAGTCTGGTGTTTTAATTAGAGCGAAATCTATTTTAGGAAACATATCGATGACGTCATTTCGCCATGAAGGAGTCGTTTTGTCTGACCACTATATTAACGAAAAATACTCAGAAGGGCCTAATTAGTCTGGTGTTTTAACTAGAGCGAAATCTATTTTTGGAAACATATCGATGACGTCATTTCACCATGAAGGAGTCGTTTTGTCTGACCACTATATTAACGAAAAATACTCAGAAGGGCCTAATTAGTCTGGTGTTTTAATTAGAGCGAAATCTATTTTTGGAAACATATCGATGACGTCATTTCACCATGAAGGAGTCGTTTTGTCTGACCACTATATTAACGAAAAATACTCAGAAGGGCCTAAGTAATTAGTCTGGTGTTTTAATTAGAGCGAAATCTATTTTTGGAAACATATCGATGACGTCATTTCACCATGAAGGAGTCGTTTTGTCTGACCACTATATTAACGAAAAATACTCAGAAGGGCCTAATTAGTCTGGTGTTTTAATTAGAGCGAAATCTATTTTTGGAAACATATCGATGACGTCATTTCACCATGAAGGAGTCGTTTTGTCTGACCACTATATTAACGAAAAATACTCAGAAGGGCCTAATTAGTCTGGTGTTTTAATTAGAGCGAAATCTATTTTTGGAAACATATCGATGACGTCATTTCACCATGAAGGAGTCGTTTTGTCTGACCACTATATTAACGAAAAATACTCAGAAGGGCCTAATTAGTCTGGTGTTTTAATTAGAGCGAAATCTATTTTTGGAAACATATCGATGACGTCATTTCACCATGAAGGAGTCGTTTTGTCTGACCACTATATTAACGAAAAATACTCAGAAGGGCCTAATTAGTCTGGTGTTTTATTTAGAGCGAAATCTATTTTTGGAAACATATCGATGACGTCATTTCACCATGAAGGAGTCGTTTTGTCTGACCACTATATTAACGAAAAATACTCAGAAGGGCCTAATTAGTCTGGTGTTTTAATTAGAGCGAAATCTATTTTAGGAAACATATCGATGACGTCATTTCACCATGAAGGAGTCGTTTTTTCTGACCACTATATTAACGAAAAATACTCAGAAGGGCCTAATTAGTCTGGTGTTTTAACTAGAGCGAAATCTATTTTTGGAAACATATCGATGACGTCATTTCACCATGAAGGAGTCGTTTTGTCTGACCACTATATTAACGAAAAATACTCAGAAGGGCCTAATTAGTCTGGTGTTTTAATTAGAGCGAAATCTATTTTTGGAAACATATCGATGACGTCATTTCACCATGAAGGAGTCGTTTTGTCTGACCACTATATTAACGAAAAATACTCAGAAGGGCCTAATTAGTCTGGTGTTTTATTTAGAGCGAAATCTATTTTTGGAAACATATCGATGACGTCATTTCACCATGAAGGAGTCGTTTTGTCTGACCACTATATTAACGAAAAATACTCAGAAGGGCCTAATTAGTCTGGTGTTTTAATTAGAGCGAAATCTATTTTAGGAAACATATCGATGACGTCATTTCGCCATGAAGGAGTCGTTTTGTCTGACCACTATATTAACGAAAAATACTCAGAAGGGCCTAATTAGTCTGGTGTTTTAACTAGAGCGAAATCTATTTTTGGAAACATATCGATGACGTCATTTCACCATGAAGGAGTCGTTTTGTCTGACCACTATATTAACGAAAAATACTCAGAAGGGCCTAATTAATCTGGTGTTTTAATTAGAGCGAAATCTATTTTTGGAAACATATCGATGACGTCATTTCTCCATGAAGGAGTCGTTTTGTCTGACCACTATATTAACGAAAAATACTCAGAAGGGCCTAATTAGTCTGGTGTTTTAATTAGAGCGAAATCTATTGTTGGAAACATATCGATGACGTCATTTCACCATGAAGGAGTCGTTTTGTCTGACCACTATATTAACGAAAAATACTCAGAAGGGCCTAATTAGTCTGGTGTTTTAATTAGAGCGAAATCTATTTTTGGAAACATATCGATGACGTCATTTCACCATGAAGGAGTCGTTTTGTCTGACCACTATATTAACGAAAAATACTCAGAAGGGCCTAATTAGTCTGGTGTTTTAATTAGAGCGAAATCTATTTTTGGAAACATATCGATGACGTCATTTCACCATGAAGGAGTCGTTTTGTCTGACCACTATATTAACGAAAAATACTCAGAAGGGCCTAATTAGTCTGGTGTTTTATTTAGAGCGAAATCTATTTTTGGAAACATATCGATGACGTCATTTCACCATGAAGGAGTCGTTTTGTCTGACCACTATATTAACGAAAAATACTCAGAAGAGCCTAATTAGTCTGGTGTTTTAATTAGAGCGAAATCTATTTTAGGAAACATATCGATGACGTCATTTCGCCATGAAGGAGTCGTTTTGTCTGACCACTATATTAACGAAAAATACTCAGAAGGGCCTAATTAGTCTGGTGTTTTAACTAGAGCGAAATCTATTTTTGGAAACATATCGATGACGTCATTTCACCATGAAGGAGTCGTTTTGTCTGACCACTATATTAACGAAAAATACTCAGAAGGGCCTAATTAGTCTGGTGTTTTAATTAGAGCGAAATCTATTTTTGGAAACATATCGATGACGTCATTTCTCCATGAAGGAGTCGTTTTGTCTGACCACTATATTAACGAAAAATACTCAGAAGGGCCTAATTAGTCTGGTGTTTTAATTAGAGCGAAATCTATTTTTGGAAACATATCGATGACGTCATTTCACCATGAAGGAGTCGTTTTGTCTGACCACTATATTAACGAAAAATACTCAGAAGGGCCTAATTAGTCTGGTGTTTTAATTAGAGCGAAATCTATTTTTGGAAACATATCGATGACGTCATTTCACCATGAAGGAGTCGTTTTGTCTGACCACTATATTAACGAAAAATACTCAGAAGGGCCTAATTAGTCTGGTGTTTTAATTAGAGCGAAATCTATTTTTGGAAACATATCGATGACGTCATTTCACCATGAAGGAGTCGTTTTGTCTGACCACTATATTAACGAAAAATACTCAGAAGGGCCTAATTAGTCTGGTGTTTTAATTAGAGCGAAATCTATTTTTGGAAACATATCGATGACGTCATTTCACCATGAAGGAGTCGTTTTGTCTAACCACTATATTAACGAAAAATACTCAGAAGGGCCTAATTAGTCTGGTGTTTTAATTAGAGCGAAATCTATTTTTGGAAACATATCGATGACGTCATTTCACCATGAAGGAGTCGTTTTGTCTGACCACTATATTAACGAAAAATACTCAGAAGGGCCTAATTAGTCTGGTGTTTTAATTAGAGCGAAATCTATTTTTGGAAACATATCGATGACGTCATTTCTCCATGAAGGAGTCGTTTTGTCTGACCACTATATTAACGAAAAATACTCAGAAGGGCCTAATTAGTCTGGTGTTTTAATTAGAGCGAAATCTATTTTTGGAAACATATCGATGACGTCATTTCACCATGAAGGAGTCGTTTTGTCTGACCACTATATTAACGAAAAATACTCAGAAGGGCCTAATTAGTCTGGTGTTTTAATTAGAGCGAAATCTATTTTTGGAAACATATCGATGACGTCATTTCACCATGAAGGAGTCGTTTTGTCTGACCACTATATTAACGAAAAATACTCAGAAGGGCCTAATTAGTCTGGTGTTTTAATTAGAGCGAAATCTATTTTTGGAAACATATCGATGACGTCATTTCACCATGAAGGAGTCGTTTTGTCTGACCACTATATTAACGAAAAATACTCAGAAGGGCCTAATTAGTCTGGTGTTTTAATTAGAGCGAAATCTATTTTTGGAAACATATCGATGACGTCATTTCACCATGAAGGAGTCGTTTTGTCTAACCACTATATTAACGAAAAATACTCAGAAGGGCCTAATTAGTCTGGTGTTTTAATTAGAGCGAAATCTATTTTTTGGAAACATATCGATGACGTCATTTCACCATGAAGGAGTCGTTTTGTCTGACCACTATATTAACGAAAAATACTCAGAAGGGCCTAATTAGTCTGGTGTTTTAATTAGAGCGAAATCTATTTTTGGAAACATATCGATGACGTCATTTCACCATGAAGGAGTCGTTTTGTCTGACCACTATATTAACGAAAAATACTCAGAAGGGCCTAATTAGTCTGGTGTTTTATTTAGAGCGAAATCTATTTTTGGAAACATATCGATGACGTCATTTCACCATGAAGGAGTCGTTTTGTCTGACCACTATATTAACGAAAAATACTCAGAAGGGCCTAATTAGTCTGGTGTTTTAATTAGAGCGAAATCTATTTTAGGAAACATATCGATGACGTCATTTCGCCATGAAGGAGTCGTTTTGTCTGACCACTATATTAACGAAAAATACTCAGAAGGGCCTAATTAGTCTGGTGTTTTAACTAGAGCGAAATCTATTTTTGGAAACATATCGATGACGTCATTTCACCATGAAGGAGTCGTTTTGTCTGACCACTATATTAACGAAAAATACTCAGAAGGGCCTAATTAGTCTGGTGTTTTAATTAGAGCGAAATCTATTTTTGGAAACATATCGATGACGTCATTTCTCCATGAAGGAGTCGTTTCATCTGACCACTATATTAACGAAAAATACTCAGAAGGGCCTAATTAGTCTGGTGTTTTAATTAGAGCGAAATCTATTTTTGGAAACATATCGATGACGTCATTTCACCATGAAGGAGTCGTTTCATCTGACCACTATATTAACGAAAAATACTCAGAAGGGCCTAATTAGTCTGGTGTTTTAATTAGAGCGAAATCTATTTTTGGAAACATATCGATGACGTCATTTCACCATGAAGGAGTCGTTTTGTCTGACCACTATATTAACGAAAAATACTCAGAAGGGCCTAATTAGTCTGGTGGTTTAATTAGAGCGAAATCTATTTTTGGAAACATATCGATGACGTCATTTCACCATGAAGGAGTCGTTTTGTCTGACCACTATATTAACGAAAAATACTCAGAAGGGCCTAATTAGTCTGGTGTTTTAATTAGAGCGAAATCTATTTTTGGAAACATATCGATGACGTCATTTCACCATGAAGGAGTCGTTTTGTCTGACCACTATATTAACAAAAAATACTCAGAAGGGCCTAATTAGTCTGGTGTTTTAACTAGAGCGAAATCTATTTTTGGAAACATATTGATGACGTCATTTCACCATGAAGGAGTCGTTTTGTCTGACCACTATATTAACGAAAAATACTCAGAAGGGCCTAATTAGTCTGGTGTTTTAATTAGAGCGAAATCTATTTTTGGAAACATATCGATGACGTCATTTCACCATGAAGGAGTCGTTTTGTCTGACCACTATATTAACGAAAAATACTCAGAAGGGCCTAATTAGTCTGGTGTTTTATTTAGAGCGAAATCTATTTTTGGAAACATATCGATGACGTCATTTCACCATGAAGAAGTCGTTTTGTCTGACCACTATATTAACGAAAAATACTCAGAAGGGCCTAATTAGTCTGGTGTTTTAATTAGAGCGAAATCTATTTTTGGAAACATATTGATGACGTCATTTCACCATGAAGGAGTCGTTTTGTCTGACCACTATATTAACGAAAAATACTCAGAAGGGCCTAATTAGTCTGGTGTTTTAATTAGAGCGAAATCTATTTTTGGAAACATATCGATGACGTCATTTCTCCATGAAGGAGTCGTTTTGTCTGACCACTATATTAACGAAAAATACTCAGAAGGGCCTAATTAGTCTGGTGTTTTAATTAGAGCGAAATCTATTTTTGGAAACATATCGATGACGTCATTTCACCATGAAGGAGTCGTTTTGTCTGACCACTATATTAACGAAAAATACTCAGAAGGGCCTAATTAGTCTGGTGTTTTAATTAGAGCGAAATCTATTTTTGGAAACGTATCGATGACGTCATTTCTCCATGAAGGAGTCGTTCTGTCTGACCACTATATTAACGAAAAATACTCAAAAGGGCCTAATTAGTCTGGTGTTTTAACTAGAGCGAAATCTATTTTTGGAAACATATCGATGACGTCATTTCACCATGAAAGAGTCGTTTTGTCTGACCACTATATTAACGAAAAATACTCAGAAGGGCCTAATTAGTCTGGTGTTTTAATTAGAGCGAAATCTATTTTTGGAAACATATCGATGACGTCATTTCTCCATGAAGGAGTCGTTCTGTCTGACCACTATATTAACGAAAAATACTCAGAAGGGCCTAATTAGTCTGGTGTTTTAATTAGAGCGAAATCTATTTTTGGAAACATATCGATGACGTCATTTCACCATGAAGGAGTCGTTTTGTCTGACCACTATATTAACGAAAAATACTCAGAAGGGCCTAATTAGTCTGGTGTTTTAATTAGAGCGAAATCTATTTTTGGAAACATATCGATGACGTCATTTCACCATGAAGGAGTCGTTTTGTCTGACCACTATATTAACGAAAAATACTCAGAAGGGCCTAATTAGTCTGGTGTTTTAATTAGAGCGAAATCTATTTTTGGAAACATATCGATGACGTCATTTCACAATGAAGGAGTCGTTTTGTCTGACCACTATATTAACGAAAAATACTCAGAAGGGCCTAATTAGTCTGGTGTTTTAATTAGAGCGAAATCTATTTTTGGAAACATATCGATGACGTCATTTCACCATGAAGGATTCGTTTTGTCTGACCACTATATTAACGAAAAATACTCAGAAGGGCCTAATTAGTCTGGTGTTTTAATTAGAGCGAAATCTATTTTTGGAAACATATCGATGACGTCATTTCACCATGAAGGATTCGTTTTGTCTGACCACTATATTAACGAAAAATACTCAGAAGGGCCTAATTAGTCTGGTGTTTTAATTAGAGCGAAATCTATTTTTGGAAACATGTCGATGACGTCATTTCACCATGAAGGAGTCGTTTTGTCTGACCACTATATTAACGACAAATACTCAGAAGGGCCTAATTAGTCTGGTGTTTTAATTAGAGCGAAATCTATTTTTGGAAACATATCGATGACGTCATTTCACCATGAAGGAGTCGTTTTGTCTGACCACTATATTAACGAAAAATACTCAGAAGGGCCTAATTAGTCTGGTGTTTTAATTAGAGCGAAATCTATTTTTGGAAACATATCGATGACGTCATTTCACCATGAAGGAGTCGTTTTGTCTGACCACTATATTAACGAAAAATACTCAGAAGGGCCTAATTAGTCTGGTGTTTTAATTAGAGCGAAATCTATTTTTGGAAACATGTCGATGACGTCATTTCACCATGAAGGAGTCGTTTTGTCTGACCACTATATTAACGAAAAATACTCAGAAGGGCCTAATTAGTCTGGTGTTTTAATTAGAGCGAAATCTATTTTTGGAAACATATCGATGACGTCATTTCACCATGAAGGAGTCGTTTTGTCTGACCACTATATTAACGAAAAATACTCAGAAGGGCCTAATTAGTCTGGTGTTTTAATTAGAGCGAAATCTATTTTTGGAAACATATCGATGACGTCATTTCAGCATGAAGGAGTCGTTTTGTCTGACCACTATATTAACGAAAAATACTCAGAAGGGCCTAATTAGTCTGGTGTTTTAATTTAGAGCGAAATCTATTTTTGGAAACATATCGATGACGTCATTTCACCATGAAGGAGTCGTTTTGTCTGACCACTATATTAACGAAAAATACTCAGAAGGGCCTAATTAGTCTGGTGTTTTAATTAGAGCGAAATATATTTTTGGAAACATATCGATGACGTCATTTCACCATGAAGGAGTCGTTTTGTCTGACCACTATATTAACGAAAAATACTCAGAAGGGCCTAATTAGTCTGGTGTTTTAACTAGAGCGAAATCTATTTTTGGAAACATATTGATGACGTCATTTCACCATGAAGGAATCGTTTTGTCTGACCACTATATTAACGAAAAATACTCAGAAGGGCCTAATTAGTCTGGTGTTTTAATTAGAGCGAAATCTATTTTTGGAAACATATCGATGACGTCATTTCTCCATGAAGGAGTCGTTTTGTCTGACCACTATATTAACGAAAAATACTCAGAAGGGCCAAATTAGTCTGGTGTTTTAATTAGAGCGAAATCTATTTTTGGAAACATATCGATGACGTCATTTCACCATGAAGGAGTCGTTTTGTCTGACCACTATATTAACGAAAAATACTCAGAAGGGCCTAATTAGTCTGGTGTTTTAATTAGAGCGAAATCTATTTTTGGAAACATATCGATGACGTCATTTCACCATGAAGGAGTCGTTTTGTCTGACCACTATATTAACGAAAAATACTCCGAAGGGCCTAATTAGTCTGGTGTTTTAATTAGAGCGAAATCTATTTTTGGAAACATATTGATGACGTCATTTCACCATGAAGGAGTCGTTTTGTCTGACCACTATATTAACGAAAAATACTCAGAAGGGCCTAATTAGTCTGGTGTTTTAATTAGAGCGAAATCTATTTTTGGAAACATATCGATGACGTCATTTCACCAAGAAGGAGTCGTTTTGTCTGACCACTATATTAACGAAAAATACTCAGAAGGGCCTAATTAGTCTGGTGTTTTAATTAGAGCGAAATCTATTTTTGGAAACATATCGATGACGTCATTTCACCATGAAGGAGTCGTTTTGTCTGACCACTATATTTACGAAAAATACTCAGAAGGGCCTAATTAGTCTGGTGTTTTAATTAGAGCGAAATCTATTTTTGGAAACATATCGATGACGTCATTTCACCATGAAGGAGTCGTTTTGTCTGACCACTATATTAACGAAAAATACTCAGAAGGGCCTAATTATTCTGGTGTTTTAATTAGAGCGAAATCTATTTTTGGAAACATATCGATGACGTCATTTCACCATGAAGGAGTCGTTTTGTCTGACCACTATATTAACGAAAAATACTCAGAAGGGCCTAATTAGTCTGGTGGTTTAATTAGAGCGAAATCACAGGACGAAATAAGAAAATTAAGTTACCTTAAATGCCCATTAAAGCTAACGTATTGAACCAATTAATGTGCCTTTAAGGTACACTTAAATTTATTAAATATAACTTTAAGTGACATTTAAGTGCTCATTTAAAGCCGATTTATGAACCATTTATGGGTACCCTTAAATGCTCATTAATTCTCCGTAATTTTACATTTAGTTAAGCTTTAATTGACTACCTAAATGTAAAGGAAATAGAGATTTAAGTTCCCTTAAAGCTCATTAAAAACCATTAAATCTTTACAATTACTGATTTATGATACATATAACCCACCTTAAAGGTTCACTAAATCCACTTAAATGTATATTTAATATATATTTAAGACTTGCGTAAATGTCAAGAAATACAGATATAAGTGAACTTTACTGAATGATAAATTCCTAATTATTTGTTTTGGAATACTGTCGTCATATTATTCTTTTTTTTTTTAAAAAAGAAAAAATCTTTTAAATTTCTACTTTACGCGCCGGTGAGATATAGAGATTTCAGTTATTTGGATGCGCAAATGAAAACTTTCTGTAAATGATCAATACAACAACATTGATTAAAATCACCAGACCAAGTAGTTTTAAATGATATTTATTGAAATTAAAACATTCTACAACACACACTAACATTAATTCCATTGGCATTATATAAAATAAAGGAGAAGGAAATTCGAAAGTTTATGACATTTATGTGAACCCAAGCTGTACTTATAGTAGCTTATTGCCATGTTACACGAGGCAACTTTCCTTGCAACTTGCAACACAATGGCGTTGTATTGCAAGTTGCAAGAAAGATTTCCTCGTGTGACACCCCATGTTTACAACTAGTCTCGCAGCGAAAAATTGCGTTGCCAGTCGCAGAGAAAGTAGAAGCAGCTTCTACTTTTCGCAACGCTACGAGACAAGTTGCAGCGTGTGACACCCCCACTGCAACTTGCAATATTTTTTCGACAAAAATTGCGTTGCAAGTTGCAAGGAAAATTGCCTAGTGGGACATGCCTTAGTTATTCAAAGTAATTTTGAACTACTCTAAACTCACTCGATCGATCGTGCGTTGTACCAGCTGATTATATAAACCTTAGGACACCAAGCTATAGCCGAACAAGTCAACCAACTATAGGTATTAATATTTATATTCAAAAGAGAGAAAATAAGTTAAAAATGTGCATATATATATATATATATATATATAAAAGTTTATGCACGAATGAGTGCCCACTCAGGAAAATCATTTGGTTCTGGACGAGTTGATGGCTGACTAACATTTTCACGGCGTGGGAGAATTCTGCTTTTTGCCCTTTCAGTTAAATGTTTATTATATGCTGAATCCAGATCTTTTTTCGCCTTTTTGAAGCGTTCACTTTCCCAGGCAAGGCGCCTTATATTGTATGCCACAACTTTTGAATTTCCGTCACTGTTGGTCTCGGTGCAACTTTCCTCACTCGACATGGCGTCATCTACTAGAATTTCAGCAACTCTGCCTCGTTTTTTGACACTCCAATTAGCCTTCTCCAATGCAAGAGTTCTTCTGGTCAGTTTCTGGAAATAATTAAGATATCAAATGGTTAAAAAAGAATCAAAAGAAATGTGAGCAATGTATATATATATATATATATATATATATATATATATATATATATATATGTGTATCAAAAAAAGGCTGAACCCTTAGAAAACAACCAATTGTAGTAGTTTGAGAGCCCTAAAAGCGCTGCAAAAAAATTAACTAAAGATATGTCGTTAATTAACAACAGCTAGCAGCTAACTCTTACCAATAGATAAACAAAAAATACCTACGGGCCTAGTGAATTCCTTCTTTCTATTTTAACCCTTTCACCACCAGACCTTCTCCCTTGACGAGTAAAATCGTATGGCGTTAGCAAGAGTAAAATAGTAATGGGCCACCACGGTGGTGAAAGGGTTAATTTGTTCCTTTTATTGAAAAATTAAAAGGTGTTCAAGTAATAATTATTTGTGAAAAGGTCCGATAATAATTTCTGATGTGACTTTTTAAGTGAGCATGCTCAATTACTATATTGAATAAATTATCATCCAAATTCTAAACATACATCTCTTTTCCGACAGTTCCTTCTACAGTTCTTTTTATGGGCCTGATACTTTCCCTCAATGGTTTTCTTTTCCTTTTCATACAAAGAGATGAAATATCTTTTCAGCACAGCTGTAAAGTAAGAAGAATTTGTCATTAATATTAATCATGGCATTTTATAACACTATAAATAAGCAGTTGTAGAAGCATTGTGGTATTATGAAACTGACTTTTATATGTACTGTACATAGCCTCTGTGCACATTTAGAAAACCTGCCAGAATTTCTGGATGTGCACATGCAGGCTACATTGTATTTTATACGCAGTACTCTTTGCCATTAATTAAATCTTGGTTTTCCTTTCTGGGCAATATAAACCTATACAGTAGTCCAATACTTTGTTTTAAAACAAAACTTGATTCCCAAATTTCATTGATATTTTGTCACATTAGAAATACTCCTGTTTGAATTAATTGACTAGCCACTTATATATCAAGGCTATTCACCCATACAAAAATCCAATAGGTCCGAATTCCTATTAGATTTTGATCATCAAATTCATACAGAAAACTATAAGAGCTCCTATGATACGAATTTGTTCGCATAGGTTAGGAAATTTCTTATTGCACTTCCTAGAAGTATAAGAAATTAATTGCTATTAGATTTTCATATAGAAACTGTTTATGTTGAACATACAAATCTTGAAATTTCTGTTGGGCAGCTGCAATTACCCACTTACATCCATGGGCAACCATTGGTTTTCCTGTGGCTTTAAATGCAAAAGGTGACCACTGCCTGGAAAATTTCAAGAGCCAGCTGAGACAGTATAATTATATCACTTTAACACAGTACATACTTTCAATTTGCAACTGAGACCATCCACCATTCTCCTGCCCTTGATATTGCTGTACTTCTCTAACAACACCCTCAATTATTTCCTTGTTGCTATTAGATAGAACACTATAAAAAAATAAATAGGACAGATGATATTTTATTTCAAAATGATCATTAGAAAATGCCCTGACATCTTCTTTCTGATCTTCGCACTGCTAGCTGGTATCCAGGGTATCAAAATGTATACCAAGCAAATTATATACAGTAAGTATTATAAGTATTATACCATGACTTGAGGGAAATTACAGTGATTAAATTTCCCCTCAGCTGTTTTACAAATCTTCCCGAGGCTAAGGCAAAATTTAATCATTAATTTCCCTCAAGTCATGGTATGAGTTTGTAATACCATGATATTCATGCTTAATGTCCCTTGTGAGGAGTAAAATTGAATGAACATTTGATGTTCACTCATGCATGTGAATGAGGAGAAAATTAGAAATTTTCCCCAAAGCAGGGAAATTAGAAATTAGAGATTAAATTACCCAGTGAGAACAAAAGAAATCAAGTCAATCATGGTATTACCTTATAAATTACCAGGTGAGCTTCCAATGCCCCTAATATCATTTGACATTTTATCTATCTGAACTCTGTAAGTGGTCTATACTATAATAATTATTAAGAATTAAATATATTCAAATATACTCGATGTACCTTTCTGTGAGAGTGAAACCAAGGAAATCATCTCGTTGCAACAAAGTTTTGTAGACTTGTTTTGTAATTCTCTAGAAAAAAATTAATATATAATAACTAGAGGATATTACATGATGTGATGATGGCACAAAGATATGAATTCTATCTTCCAATGGTGAAAACAATATTTTTTTAAGTAAGTGTAGCAAATGAGTAAAATATAGAAAATAGCATATTTTCTAGCAAAACTTGGAATTTACCGTAAAAGCTCTATCTCCCCCCCCCCCCCCCACACACACACACACCCGCCATCGGCCCTCACCCTGCCGTATGTAAATGCTCTTTCTCATTCTGACGTATGTGATTGAGTTGATGACTTACGAAAGTATTGATTTACGCACGGTGCCCGTTTTAGTAGATCAGTACTTTCGTAACAAGTGTATCCATTCAATCGCATACGTCAGGTTGAAAAAAAATCGAAAAAATCGCGCGCGTGTAAACAGAACATGTATTAAATCTGAAGTGGCTTTATAAACTGTGTATTTCATTCATTAATCGAGGAACATCAACCGACAAACAAAAATATTTCAAAAATATAAAGTGAATTACCCGACATTGCGTAGGCACTCGCACTTCTTGCACTCTTCGTCGTTTTCTTTTGGTTTCGGGAGGAGATTGATTTGTCGCTTCACCCAGCTTTTGTTCCAAACTCGCAAATGCCTGACGATTTTTCTCATCTCTCTGCTTCAACTCTTCCCGCAGGACACGATTCTCCTCATTCAACTTCTGATTTGTGCGCGCAATTTCCTCAAGGAGAATCAGCACTTGATCTTGACCTCCTTGCCTCTCTGTATCACGGGCATTCGTTGTAGCCATTTAACGCAGTTGGTGCGAGATCAAAGTAAAAAAATTCGCTGTTCAACAACCTAACACCACGAAGCAAACCTGCAACTGGCTGTTGGAAAATGAGCGCAATTTTGAATAATTGGCGCGCAATGACTTGATTTTATATATGGTCGGTACATAAGACCCCCTAAATTAGATATCGATATACCTATTAGCCGGTGGTGATGCCATTGACTCGCTTATTTTTAAAACCTTTTAGAATACCATAGCCTTTCAGAAAATATGTTTGTAACTTATGTAGCTATGCCAGTTACATATGGAATCAGATAGGATTCTAAATCTTGCAATTTTATAAATATCCACTGAACAGATTTTATAGTAGAGGGCCAACTTCCCGCTCATCTGTTAATATCCGGTTAAAATGCACTTTGAACCTTTGGTCATCTGGCTTTGGCGCCAGAAATCATTCGAAATGGAGGGAAAGAACTCGAAGATGTCTCACTGCAATGCTGTCGGGTTCGCTGTTAGTAAGTATGGTCAAGCTAATGCGCCTTTACCGTGCTTATTAGCAGATCGTGCGAGCGGTTTTTCGCTTGCTGACGATCGGCCATACCAAAATCAGCATCTTGAAAGCCAAGCAGTTAACGTCGCCACCTCCACTTCTGGCAAGTCAACTAGAAGAAACATAGAATTGCTACGAAAGAAAAGGAGTCGCAGAAACAAACAGAAGCGTGAGTCGTTTAGAAATCTAAGTCGAAAGGAAAGAAGAACGAAATATTCTCGAGGAGCAAATCAAGCAATAATCAAAGGACTCGAAGATAAATTGCACAAGGCAGAACAGGATTATATTCAAGAGAAAAGGCTCTCGAAACTCTGTCGGACCAGTTACCAGAAGGAGAAAGATAGAAAACTCAAAATCTATAGGTGAGATTTTTGTTGTGCATGTATTTCTGGATTTGTGCCCTTCAGTCTGAATATAAAACTTACATTTTGATTCATGCTTGATAGTAAAGCATTTATAAATCAATATTTAAATGATACATGTATGAGTTTATTAGCCTTTAAAGGACTAAAAAATAATGGTTTATCTAGATTGTGATTAGCTTGTTCAGGTCTGTACCGCCTGTTGAGGAACTAATTCTTCAGAGCATGCCTCGATGCCTACTGTATTAGCTGCCTTCTGAAGGAACAGTGTCCTATCCATGCTTTGAACAACTTAACTTAAATTTTATTTGGAGAATTGAGCTATCAGATAAATGACTCCCTATTTGGAAGATAAAATATTAATTTGGATGTTCAAAACATGAGTTTATGCAAGGATTTATCCACCAGATACTGTAGGAGTTAATTACTTGTGGAATTATGTATACATGTTGGAAATTCGTCAGGAGTTTACTGCAATTTTTAATAATAAGAATTCTTAGGGTGCAGGCATATTGGTGGTTTTCAATCAATCCCTTGAGAATTGCAGGGCAAAGGCCAAGTGGGCATGTTAATTGGAAGGTACAATAACATTGAATATAATATTCTTTTGTATTAACCAACCAACATGCAACCCAGCAATACATATCAATAACATTGATGTAATTGCAATCTCATACTGCAATTACCCAGTTTCCTGAACAAATCCAAAATGGGAAATACATGTAGAGGGAATAATTATATGGTTTTTGAATAAAATAGCCCAACACTAGGTTGGGTGGTAAATTATCAAGGAAAGTAGGATATGCTGTAAAATGTAATACATGTACAGTAGTTATGAATATTTATTTTAAAACCAATGGGTTTTTATCCTCAGTACTCAACCTTGCCTTTCTCTTTTTTCATGGCTATCCTAGACTGTACAGTACAGTATGTGCTTTTGGTCTTGAAACACTTCTTCCTTAGTATTACTGTACTAATCTTTAAAAAACTCTTGCTTTCAAAATTTGTAGAGGTCCTAAAATTCTGGAACGTAAAAATTTAAAAGAAGAAAATGCAGGTGATTCAATAACCCTTGGAAAGGGAGCTTTTGGAAATTGTAAGAAGATGGTGTATAGAGGAATTATTGTCGCTGTAAAAGCATACCATGATTATGTTGATGTAAATTCTGTTCAGTTGGAAGCTGATGCTATCAGTCAGTTTGATCACCCAGGTAATAAATATTTATAATACATTTATTTATTTCACAAATGCCCAATGTGTCTACAGTGTCTGATGAATTTTAACAATTATTAGATGAGTTGGAGCATATCAAGAATTATCAAACCTGAAAAGGATAACACAAACCAAGGTGTTAATATTCTTGATATCAGAGGAAACTCCAATTCTATCTCTATTCACACCTGCCGGCCATGTGCAGTGTCCAGATATTAAAATAATGCAACATAATATAAGATTATGTTATGTTACAGTACAGTAGATGCTAATGTACCCACCATACAGGAACCAGTTGCAAAAATGCAATGTTAGACCTGACTGGAAACGCACACACAACCCTGTGATACTAGTGCAGTGCTCTGACCACTGAGAAAATGTATTAATACAAAGATTTTGTTGTGGTGAAAAATTTAAATATAGCATGGGAAAACATTTTTACCAAGGTACATTTTTATACTGGATAGTTCTGAAAAGAACTGTTCAAAAAATTCATTTTTAACCTGATGTTGTCATAACGTTTCACATAAATATAGACTCAAGTTCTTATTTTAGTTAGCAGATATTGCATCTGAAGAGTATAGTAAAAAAAGAGCAGTCACAAAATACATAGTGTTTCTTTCTAGAATTAAATGTACGGTACTATGCTCCAGATCTTTTATTCTTCTTCTGCTAAGTCTCAAACAGTTCTCTTCAGAACTATCTAGGATAAAAATTTACCATGGTTAATATGTTTTCCCATGTTATGTCTTAAAATGTGAAAATTCTTCACTCAAAATTTTCCTTCACCATACATGTGAACACATACAGTGTAGTTTAATCAAATGAAATGTCAAATGTTACTTACAGTACATGTATACTGTAATAGCCATTTGATCTGTCACCCTCCAACTTTTGTGGGATTGATTAATTGCAACCAATCATTAGATTTACTTACACAAAATAATTCTTATAGGATTACCATTGTTATTTGGAGTCTGTCTGAATGAGAAGCCCTACCTGATGGTAACACAATTTCATGGGATTAATGGCAATTGCATGACATTTCAAAATGCTATGCAATCATCTGTGGTTACATCATTGGCCAAGTGGATTAGACTATTCAGAAAAACTGGAGAAGCTTTGCTCTATGTCCATGAAAAAGGTTTTCTTCACAATGACATCAAAGGTGATAATATCTTGCTGTCAGCCCAAGGCTCTGGTTTAAATCCAGTCCTCATTGACTTTGGTAAGTGCCGTACAACAAAAAATCCTAAGAAGTATAACCTAACCCTAGATGAGCAATGGAAATATCGAAAATATCACTGTCATATTGCCCCAGAACTTATTAAAGGGACACATAGTCAGTCATTTAAGTCAGATATTTATGCGTATGGTCTCCTTCTATCTCAGACGTGTAAGTTAATTGCACAGTGTAAGCAATCTAGAATTCTTAACGACATACATATAGCTTGCATGCGCAGGAAAATTGAGGACAGGCCAACAATGCATGAAATTGTACCCAAATTAAAATTTCACTCAGTCTAAGTTAACTCCCAATTTATTGATTAATCGATTTTTCTCCATTCCATTCCCTTTTTGGCAATCGATAATTTTGAATACATCACATTATCCACAAC
Organism: Corallium rubrum; assembly: GCA_964035015.1. Taxonomy (NCBI): domain Eukaryota; kingdom Metazoa; phylum Cnidaria; class Anthozoa; order Scleralcyonacea; family Coralliidae; genus Corallium; species Corallium rubrum. Next base: position 84,018,795 of record OZ035997.1, read on the forward strand.
AACAGTGCACAGCGACATACAGTACTGCTCAGAAATAACCTAACAAAAACCGAGGTCAAACCTAGGTTTAACCTCAGCTTAATCGTAATAATAATAACTCTGTTCAGTGTCAGTTAAACTGTCTCTAAATCACTATGAATCAAAATATGGACTGTTTTCTGTATTACTAGATAATTTTATTGTGCTTTACTAAAGTTTATTAGCATTTCTGTCATTGTTTAACTTAACCTCAACCACACTGTTAGGTTATTTCTGAGCAGTACTGTACCAAAACAAAATGTAGACATTTTATATACAGTGTACTGTATATAATTTATTCCCTATTTTACATAATATTCTATAAATATGTTAATTTTTTTAGTTTTCATTCTTATTGTGTAAATAAATTTCAATGGGAAAAATTAGTAAAATGGACAGTTAATCGATTATATCTATTTGAACCGATGGTTGCACCTCTGAGTTTACTCTCTACTACAGTTCAATTTTTTTACTTGTCAAAGGAAGAGCCCTTGGTCATGCTAGACATTAATGGGAGAATTAGTTTTAATATAATACACACCATACAGTACAATATACTGTACCAGTAAAGTAACTGAAATGTTACCTGACCTACTGTAATATAAATATGTACAATTGGATTTTTGGTCAATATTGCATGTAGATGTACTTTAAAGTGAAAGGCAAAGTAGATTACAGCTACAGAACTGTATATGTATATGTTTTGAGGATTCATGTACCGGTACATTTTTGGCAGTTTCAAGTATGTACTTACTTGTTACCAGCATATAATTTTAAAAAGCCCCATATTGAAAGAGACATGAGTTATTTCAAATTTTTTATTAAAACTAACGTTTCGTTGCTAATCCTGCAACATCTTCAGAGTGAATAATTATTTACAAGGTTATCTCGACTTATATGCTAATATATAAGATAACCTTGTAAATAATTATTCACTCTGAAGATGTTGCAGGATTAGCAACGAAATGTTAGTTTTAATAAAAAATTTGAAATAACTCATGTCTCTTTCAATATGGGGCTTTTTAAAATTATATGCTGGGCTTTAATATTCCTGACAAGATTACGCTTTCCGCCTGGTTCGTCTATTGCTACTTGTTACCAGTCTCCAAAATGAAAGTAATGAAATCTATACAATGGCAAAGCTTATACAAGTTTGTGTCACACTTTGTCAGCAAACCTTGCTTGATGTGACAAATTGTCCTCTTTCTCTTCTACCAAAGCGAGGTTTGATGTAAAAAAGAATGTGATGAACAGTAAACTTGCATAGTGCCATACAAGTTCTAAACTTGTATGTAAGTTTTAAACTAGTTTCAGCTTGCTGACAATGACAAAAGTATGTAGTCTTCACACAGTATAGTAATATAATCTTGACACAGTATTGTATATTCAGCAAAGTATAGAGCTGTTACAGAGCATTTACTACAGTGCTGTACATACTGTACAGTGTAGCATGTTTGTCATTCTCATTTTTTGAGAAGATACATGTAGGAGAACAAATTGTCATAAGAAAGTTCTTCTAATGATAGGAGATACAGCTACACCATTACTGCCATTAAATTTTGATAGTTTTGCACTTGCATATTTGGAGTGAATTCTCTGTACAGGAATAAATGATGAAGGGCCCCCTTCTTGACAATCAGATAACCATACCTGTACAGGACTGCCAATTATTGTACTATCTTCATCTGGTTTGTACCATTTTACACAGGCAAAGGTGTGAGAAACATATTCTCCATCTAAGACTAGCACATGTGTAAAATAATAGTTGACTGTTCCTGGTGACAGGAAAAATGATGTCTTATTGACAACCCCACAATTTGCTGGCCACGAGGCAAGAATTTTTGCAGATCTTATTCCTCGAGGTTCAATTTTTGAACCATACATTGTTGTTGCAATAGTTACTGACCCATACTTGTGGATTAACATGCTCATATCATTCTCTGATATTGAAGCTGCAGGATAGAGCATCTTGTAAACTTCAAAAAGAAGTTTGGCATCATCTGAATCCAAAGAGCTTAATTTGTAATTGGATGGAAGGAACACAGCTGATTGATTTTTCCACACAGCCCCAATAGGCATGGGTGATGCTATACTGAGGTTATGAACTGCCCAACGATCAGCCCAATTTGAATTGTGGATCCAATTTCTACTTCTATCTTCTGCAACATCAGTACACAGGTGAAGAAGGTCTTCTTTGAACAGGCTAGGAAATGACTTTTCTTCAAAGAAGTGTGACAACTTAAACTTTCTCATCAGCTGTAACTCGACTGATCTCTTGTTTGTGGGAATACTTCCTAATATTCCATTGAACCTCTCAAAGCTAAAACACCAAAAGCTTGCTACTGGTCCATGGTCCAACACAATGTCCTTTAGGTGACAGTGAAGGTGAATGTTAGGAGTAATTACCTCCTTTCCATACAATTCCTCAACTCGTTTGCCAAACTTGGTAAACAATCCATCTGCAATGTCCATATCTGCTCGTGATATGACTGGTTGGCAAATGTACCTGCATGCAAGTACAAATGTCTGCCAGCACTTGAAATGATCATCTTGTATAATATTCTTTAAACAATACAATGAATAAGTCAGGGTCCAGTTTTTCCACTGTTCAGCAGTGTAACAACCAGAATTTGATGATATTTTGGCAGGGAGTCTGCCAATGTCACTTGGGACTTCCATTGTACCAATACGCTGCTCGATATTCTGTACATCTTTCTTCGACAGGATACTATTATTCCACAAGTGAAACATCATTTTGGCTGTGCCAAGAAATAAATTATGCATAGGATCAACTGTGAAGAAGCGGATAGCATCAAAATATGGAAGATCAAGTAGAATACTATAGTGTGTTATACCATTGTCCCTGCAAAATTTAACTTGTTTTGACTGTGTTTTTATCTTGTCTACTTTTTTGGACAATTGTCGATGCCGCTGATTGGTTCTGGGCACCCAATTTTCTTTGTCAAAACCAGAGTAGTCCCTTTTGACTCCAAAACCTCCAGGAAACGCCTTCAGACAATGCAAGCAACCGTGAATTGCCGAATGACTTTTAAATCCACCCAACTTTCTAATTGCAGGAACATCTGCTGAAACTGACATCACAGCTGCCCTAAATGTTATGGGAAACCGACATAGGGTAGATTCCAACTTCATGCCTTTCCACAAACACTGCAACTCTTCCACAGCTGGTTTAAGAAATTCATTCAAGTTTTTAGGTTCTTTATTCATTGACGGTACAATGCCAATGACAATGACATTCTCCCATTTGAACCTTTCAACCCTTGGCAGATTCAATACAACCAGATAGAATACTCCAACTGAATAATCTTTTCTTCGGTTCAAAGGCTGGAAGAAGTCAAAGTTTAGCATAAAACCATAATTCCGGGGTGCTTTCAAAAAATCCGTTCCATTAACTGTCAGAAATTCTTTCCAAATTTTTCCATCATAAAAGTCTGCCATTTCATCATTGTTCATTGACCTGTTTCTCCAGTGTTCACATTTTTCAGCAAAACCTTCTTTTTTAAGAAGTCTTTCCAAGGCATTAATTATGCTGTTGTAACAATAATATTTAATGGGATAGAAACAACTCTTTCCATTCTTCAGCTGCACTTTATAGACAAGGGCTTCACCACATGTTACTTTTTTTCCTCGTGAGTAATGGAATCCAGAACATAATTTTCCAACTTGTTTATTATTCACAATTGTCAGACACTCATTATACTTATACAGTTTACAACACTTTGGACAGACAACATACTTATCAAAGTCATCCCTGTCAAAGTGAAAAAACTGCCTAAGCATAAAAAGTGTTCCAGGAAAGACTGTTATAAGCTGGGTGAGTGTGTCATTTGGAATTGCCACCCCCAATACTTTCAACCAAGCACCCAAAAAACGTAGGAGCCATGCCATTCCATTGTCACTAATATGGCATGAGAGTTGCCACATTAAAAGAAAATATACAAGCCAAAATACCAATGAATGTACCATACCCTTTTGTTGTTTTCTTTGATGATCAGGAAGCGGTGAAGGTTCTCCATTCAAATCTCGTTGAAGATCACTTGGGAGAACATTATCCCAAACCTCTTCACTATCCTCATCATCGGTCGATGAGTCTGTCACATGACTTTCACATTCTGAACAGTCAGAGTCTTGTTCATTTTCAGTGCAACCAGTACCAGGGTTGTTGTCATGGTCAGGCAAATCCTAATTGCAAACAATGTTAAAATAAGTTGTAGTCTACACAAAACAGGAAAAAAGTACAGTGTATTTTTTCTCTATGTACTGTACCAACTACTCAGTGTACTAAATGTTCAACCTATTCTACATCAATACAAACAATTACATGTACATGTAAATCCAATCTAGTGTAGAATAGAGACTATAATTATTATAATATTATACTCTAATTATCTCCAGGTAATTTGCAGTTTCCTGAATTGCTCTCTGAGTCATATGCAATAATTCGCAACATGTTCTCAATTTATTCTAAAATTTTGCAATGGCTGGATACATGTGAATTTCATGATGCATGTGAAATTGTGGCATGTGACTTTTTGTGTCACAAAATCATGGACATCAGTACTGATTGAATCAGAAAAAGATGAAATAAGGGCTTTAATGCTGACTGAATAGCAAATATTTAAGCGATATGGCAATGCAATCCATAGGTGGTGAATACGATCACAAAGTAAGTTATAATATATAATATAGTATTTTTTAAAACTAATCTTGACTGCAAATATTTCCATCCTGGTTGTGCAATATTAATGCTGCAATAAATCTATACAGTACTCACCAAGTCTGAGTCTGGCATCCTGTCTGAATGAGAATGGGCATCTTCATTTACTGCTTTGTTGGAATCTATTAGAACGAAAAAGGTTAAATGTTAAATTAATGTTATAATGTACAGTACACATACAAAGTTGTGGCAACTTCATTGTACTGTTGCAATTACACTGTTAGTACAATTCCAATTTCAATGTACTGTATTGTACAGGTAAGGAGGTACAGTGTATTTCTATATTGGTTCTTATAATAATTTATGATTATATATATATATATATATATTTATTTTTTTTCAGTAATTATAATGACTAGTTTGCCACTTGAAGAAAATATGAATTTTGAGACTATGCAGAGAATTTAGGATGGACAATTTTTTGTGTTTGATTGATTTTTCTATAAATTGACCTTCACACTTCACAATGTATAAATTTGCTCATTACGAGAGACTAATTCCTTTGTAGCCATGGCACATTAGGCATTGTTTACCACGAAGTAAAAAAAACAAAAAACGAACAAAACTCTCCAGTGAATCTGGTCAGAAAATTACTTCTTTTGTGATATACAACAGCCATTTGAAGTATTATTTTTACCTAGCAAAATAAAACGTACACTGTATGTAATTGTTGTATGTAATTGCCAATTTATTAAAAGCATATTTTGCCAACTGGAAAATTACTTTTTACAAATTTTTGACCAAGAAAATAATAAGAAAATTCCTTATACACAAAAAAATTGGCATTATTTCTATTCATTATACTCTGGAAAAGAATAGGTGCTCGACAAATCAAATGCCTTGTTATGACAAATCTGTTTTATAAAATAGAATGAAATATGCTAAAACTTTGGGTATTTGCATCTTACATCATTATTATTTGCGTCTTACATTATTGATATCATGTTGGATGACTTAAAAGGTTTCTCTGCATTTACAATTAAAATTCCAACATGGCAAAAATATTATTATTTCTTGAATCTCTGGGGATTGGTTGCACCGATAGAAATATAGAGAAAAAGAATCGAAAAATTATAAAATAGAGCTTCCAACAACCCTTGATACATGTATGCCCCCCTGCAATTGACCCCCCCCCCCCCCCCGATTAAGGGCAAACACAATAGAAGGCACAGTTTTCGGATGCTGCTGAAATAAGCGTCTAATGAGAACTTTCAAAGTCAAGTGTAAAACCCTCTTTACTTTGCCCATACCCGCTACTCCGAGCAACGATGTATTAAAATTTATTTGATTTCGTTGTTCGGAGTGGCATCTACACTGTGTCCTTTAAAGTAAGCATTTCAACGACCAAAGTTTGCGTAAACCAAATATTTTTAGTTTGCGTATTAATAATTTCTAAAACTATGCCTCTTGTTCTGCGCCTTGTATGGATGAGTAATGAGTTTTCCAGCGTCTTTATATTTTGTGGGGTCTTACTCTTATTTCGAAATATCCCATAAACGATTTTTACGAACGATGTCAATAGGCTGAATGAACATCGATCGGTTGCGGTTTTTATCAAAGAAATTGGTCATACGTCTAAACGTAGGCTAGCACAAAATGTTCCATCTTACCTGAACTTGTAACACTTTCACTATCCAATTCTTCACTATCCGATTCTTCCAAGACAAGCTGGGTATGCTGTCCTAGCAACTCACGTTGTCTCTTCCTTTCGTGTCTCTCTAACGTTGATCTTGAAACTAGTTGATCACAATGGCCACACATGTGAAGATCTTGTAATCCATCCATATTGTAGTAGTATTTTCCCAAATTCTATTCAAACCAACCTTATAGTTATATACGCAAATAGTCGCAACCACACAGATCGAAGCAGAGATCAAATCAGGTGTATTTTACTCACATTTCACAAGGAATAAGATTGACAGGAAATTGTGGTTTGTTGTTGCTAGGTTATGAGTAAACAAAGATCAACAAATAGTTTAAACGTCCAGTTTTGTTGACTCAGTTCTCCATCGTAAGTTAAAATTACTTCTATAGACAATTTGACTCATAAAGCAGAAAAATAAGTCAACAAAGCCATTCTCTCTAGCGCGGCATCAATTAATTAACAACGGGATATTAAGTTATTCTTGATCTATTGTCAAGCCAGCTGTCAACATTTAAGTGAACTTACTAAACTCTTGAAAGTGTATTTAAAGGTACGCTGAGCTTTAATGGTAATTAAAGGTGCAACTAAAGCCATAGTAAAGGATTTCTCTAACTTTACTGAGATTTAAGTGTAACTTAATTACATTTAAAGTTCCACGTCAACTTTAATGACACTTTATGATATATATTAAAGGTCCTTAAAGTCTTTGGTCCTTATATCTTAATTAAATGTAACTTAAAATGACATTTTAACGTTTAATGGCTTTAAGGTAAACTTAAATACTCCTTAAAGTTAATGGATTAACTTTAAGGAGATTTAAGTGCCCATTAAAGGTAATTAAATCTCAAATTTCGTCCTGTGTTGACGGTACACAGGAACTGGTTGATGGTGAACTGAAACTAGTTGATGGTGAACTGTAACTGGTTGACGGTGAACTGGAATTCTGGTACAACAGCAATTCTGTGAAGATATTCAAAAATAACATTTATTAAATACATAATCTGCAAACATTTTAATCGGAATATCATAATTTGATTCTACAAAGTTGCGGCAAAACAATGTCTTCTATGGACCTATATTTTAGTG